>ML102150.1:1581-28749 GCA_003697995.1 Taxidea taxus jeffersonii
GAACGAGCACAGGCAGACAGGGAGGCAGGCAGAGGGAGAAGCAGACTCCCTGCCGAGCAAGGAGCCCGATGTGGGACTCCATCCCAGGACTCTGGGATCATGACCTGAGCCGAAGGCAGCTGCTTAACCAACTGAGCCACCCAGGCGTCCCTCATAGAAACCTTCTTAAAGCACCCCCAAAGACTGCCGCTTACAGGATCCACTTAAGAAGTTTCCCCCTTGTCCTAAGCCCTGTGGGTAAATGCTGGCCAAGAGCATCTGCATGCTAAAGTTGCCAGAGAAAGAAGCAGTTGACCTCTGGTGTTTGTTTTGCAACTGACAAAGAACCAGAGGAAACTTTTCTGAAATGTTTGCTTCAGGGTACAGTGATGAAACTACTGTTGGCTTCTCTTAGAAAATCTGTTATATCTGACAGCAGAAAAATAGTTCCCTTTGATTATAAAAAAAAAGAAGGAAGACTTTTATAATGTCAATAATAGGCAAAGAAATGACTTTACGCTTTTTTCCTTGGAGGTGGTGACAGGTGCCCTGACAGGATGGCAAAGCTCATCCTAACTCTCAAACAAACCAGACTTTCCCCCCACAGCCAAGCTGCGTAAGAAGTGAACATGGGTGAAGCAGAGACCAGCTTGGACAGCTGACATCATACACAAAATAGAGCTTTAATGCCAAATAGGCTCAATACGTTTCTTTCCTAGAAATGATTTCAATAGAAGAGAACATGTTATTATTATTGAAAAGCAGGACTCTTGGGTTAATATTTTCATGGCAGGTGAGACATGCTTAAAGAAAGTCTGGTCAGATTGTGAAGTAACAATAGGAATCCCCACCCATTTGGTGGCACATACCCTAATTTTTGGCAATATGTCAAGGAGAAAATAAATTGCTTCTTTATTCCAAACCCAAACTGATGGAGGACAATGTCATAGACCCACAACATGAACGTGTTGTCCTGCTGAAGACCAATGATACGACATCTAGAATTAGAGTAGTTAAGAACTTGGGCATTTCTCAAGGCTGCAGTTGGGACCCTGTCTCTAACCTGTGGATACAGGTGTCTGGCCTTGCTCTGTGAGGTCACAGCCTGTGTAGGTTTATTCTGTGGGATGAAGGGAGGTAGCCATGCCTCACTGGAAATGGTTCTTAAGATGGTGTGTAGTATAAGCGCTGAGTGTTCCCACCAAGGAAGGAAAGATGAAATAATTAGAAATGGGGCATTTTCCCAAATGCTTCCAGGGAGCTTTGCTGTTTTCACCTGGGGACATAGGTTAATGCAGTTTTCCAACCAGCAGCACAGAGCAACCCAAACCCTGGCCTTTTAAGTACTCAGTGCTCACAAAGACAATAGATATTGGCACCTCGGGAAATACTTCGAGGTAATAGACCTCATTTAGGAAAAAAATTAAGAGAACATCTAACTGTCTCTTAAGTGTTGATATGGAAATCCCAGCGTAATGTTATAATACCTTTTTTTTTCTTTCCCTGATTCCTATTTGGATAGGCTCCAATGCCATGCAGCAAAAGTACAGTCCTACTTTATCTTCAGTAGAGACTTCAGGAGCCCAGAAGACAAATAGTCCCTACTGGGGAGGGGAGGGGTCGTGTCTTTTGGGCGGCCCTCTGGATTGAGATCAGTTGTCACAAAGGAGACCAGGAAAGGCAGAATAAGCTGCTTTGCTTTTTGAAGGTAAAGCTAATTACTCCATTGCATTGTGTCATGTGTGTGGTTACGTGATCTTCTTTCTGAGGCTAGGTGTATGCATTTGTGATTTTATGCCTATCTCTTTAACTTAGGAAAATAGCAAATGCAACTTGAGATAGGAAGTCCTCCCATCCTGGGTTCTGTTTCTAGCTCTTTCTGACTTTATAGGATGACCTTTTTGCTGGACATTGACACATGCTACTTGCCGGCTGTTCCAGGACGTTACGGGTAGAGCTAATAAAGTATAATCACAATGTCCTAAAAATGTCAAGTTGCTGCCCCCTGGGCCTCTCATAACTATTCTCATCTGCAAAATGGAGCTGGTAACTCTGCACTCTGCCTTCCCTGCACAGATGTTGGGAAGCTAGACTAAAGAACATCTGTAAAGCAGTTTTAGATTTTGGAACATGGGAACAATAAATGACCATAACAGCTATTTATCATGCAAGAAGAGATGATGATATATTCTATATTTCAAGCCCCACTTCTCTCATCTACTTGAAAATAGTTTTGCATGATTGAAGCCATTAATTAAGAAGGGGTAAATGTACGCAATGCAGAGCAAGGTAGGGGATTATGACCCAAAATGATGATGCCATCGTAGGTGAAGAGTAACTCTGAAAGGATGTGGAAGTCCGTATTCATGAGCCGAAATGATCAGTGTAGCTTTAAAAATGAAAAGAATGCTATTGAGCTTGATGCAGGATAAGTGAGGGATGGCAGGTGCCAAGAATCTGGGACTTGCCTTAGCTGAGACCTGAGGCAGTTTAACTGGGGTCTGTTGTGGTATCTTTACTTGGTCAGGGATGACTTAGCAGAGAAGGTCTTAAGAAGAAAAAATTATGTCCTGAGTAAATATCACAGAATTCAAGAAAGGTTAAATCCTAGAGGATCATGGAAAATATCGGGGTAGACCAACTGGCTAATATTTTGATTAAACACTTCTTTTGGCATCCATCCAAGAAGAGGCAAAACAATTATTTTCACACAAGTGAGTAACCTTTGGGGAGAGGCCATGCTAAAAATGGTAAAGTCAGTTGTTTTATCTCTCTGGGCTTCATGGTCTTGTGTGTATAGTCCTCAAATATATGCCAAGTAAAAATATTTATATCGAATGTACCCAACTCAGTGCCTTGTTACTTCGAAGATGCTGAGGTGAAAATGGTGTCTCTCCTCAAGGAGCTTGGAATTAATTTAGTAGGTGATTTAACACTTCCGTAATGTGTTAACTTCTCTAATTAAATTAATATTGTCTCCTGCTCCTTTCCCACAACCCCACTGACTTGATCAGAAGTCCAATACCAACCTGTCCAGCCTCCTTCTCTTGTACCCCGAACCTCTTAAAACTCCTCCAAGGAGGCTCTTCTGACACCAGTTGCAAAAAGCTGGGGATCCTGAGTCTGTCCCTTGCCTGCCACTGTCCCTGCCCCTGCCATAGCTCCTCGCTGCCACAGGGTGCCACTGTTGAATGCTGGCATAGGCCCGAATGGCTTTTTTTCTGGAGGGTAAATCTTAGCTCATTCCTCATCTTAAGAGTTGTGTCTTACGGCGTTTTTTTCTCACTAGGTTCCTAGATGACAGGCCTTAGTGTCCAGTCCTGGGGTGATTTGCACAGTCCTCTCCCCACCTCAGAGGGGCTCTGCCAGGAAGTCTAGGAGTCAGTGCACTGCTGAGCTCACAGGCACTTCCTTTTTCTGATCCTGGGAACCCACTCCAGAAGACGGTCACTTTTTCTTTAACCCTAGAAACACAATGGGTTCTTAACAGTCCCTCTGTTCACTCCCTACCTCCCCTTAATAAAGTCCTCACCTCTAAGATGTTTCTAGACCTCAAATGACTGCTTTCCTTTATTTATGGAAAATGCCCTGTCTTAGGATGAGCCACCCTCTGGAGAATGGGGAGGAATAAGTCCTACCACCCCTCTTGCTAAAACAATGAAAAAGCAAAACATAGGTTGTGTCTTCAATAGGACACTCTGCTAAACATATAAAGAAATAATTAAAACTAGGCAGAATGCAATAACCAAAAGGAGAATTACAAAGAAAAAATGATGGGGAATGACGAGGAACACAGATCAAGAAGCACTGGTGTCAACCTCAAGTAATCTGGGAAGACCAGATGGGAAGGCGACATTTGTGCCGGTCCTTGACTTGCTATAGGATTTCAACAGGTGAATGTAGTAGGGAATGGTGCTGCAGAGAGGGTAGAATAAGCCAACACACAGAATTAGAGGAAAACCAATTCCTAGTTGATGACCAATGTGGGATGGTAGTGGTGATGGCAGGGAGCTTTGTGTGCCGCTGTGTGTGGGGGGTGGGGGCCAGGGGAGACATGGGAGACTGAAGCCTGGGGCTCAGAACACCCCCTGAAGAACCCAAACCTTAAAAAGACCAGCTCTAAAAAAAAAAAAATACCAGCACTCTGTTTTCCTTTCCCATTGCCATATCTCTTCTTGGTCAGATCAAGTCACTTGTCGGTCAACAAATTAACGAAGAAACCAGAAGGGTCAAAAACAAAAGTTGAAATTAAGTTGCCTTGATATAGCCAATCTTACATTTTTATTAAAAACAACAACAAAATTCCCAAAGAAAAAAGTTGAACGTGTAGCTTTAGGTAAGGTGAACTAGAATGTTTGGGGAATTTCAATAACCCGCTGAATTAATAAGTCTTTCTCCATTTTCAAACCATTTTTGAGTTGTGTAAACAGTCAATACTTCACCGTTATGTCCTTGAACTGAGTCCTTATCGTTTTCAGAAAGAGACATTTAGAAGAAAATGACACAGAAATTTCTTCCTCAAACCACCTTGTTGAAGTTTCTCCAGGGACCACAGTAGATGATTTGTAAATTCCTTTACTCTTAAAATAAAAGGCATTTTCATAAAAGAAAAGGTGATGGGCACGGCAATACCTACTCAAGAGGGAAAGCAGTCACAGGGAAGATGTCATTTATTCTCTTCTTCATGGGGCAAAACTGTCTTGCCTTCAAACGCTTCCTAGGAAGACAGCATTTGTAGGTAAAAATAAAAACCCTTTTACAACATTTTTTTAAGAGTTGTAGGAATCAGGAATTTCACAGGGAGAATGATACCATCTTATATTGTATAGGTGTGTAAACTGTTTTCAGCATCCTCTTCCACCCCAGCTTCTCATTTGTCCCTTGCTGAAGTCTCATGGAAAGGGGTAGGGCATGGATTCTCAACTATTTCACAGTTGACAAAGCCAAGGCCTGGAGTCGTACCAGACAGAACCAGTGTTAGCACTGGGTGGAGTGGGAAGGCAGATTTGGAGCTGGGCTTTCTGCAAGCTCACCTAAGCACACTCTTTCCTCCATTCCTGGCTGACTGTCTCTTCCTGGATAGAAAAATTCCTGGAGGATGGGGATTGTGTCTTAATTATCTTCTGATCCTTCCACAGTGCCTTCCACACAATAGGTGTTCAATAAATGTTAATCAAATAAGCGCTCTAAACTCCGAAGTCTAAATGGCTCTAAGTTAGATCTTCAAAGTTTTCTGTCCCTCACACATTTATATATATGAAATATATATATATGAAACACCTTTGATTCCTTAATCTGGCAGTTAAGAAAGAAACAATCAGTTCATTTCATTCCTTAGGATATTTGGAAACAAAAATTGAGAGCTGTAAGGAGGATGAGGGTTTCCCTCAGATTAAACAGCAATAACGAATAGCTCTAGAATACAGTTCTGTCTCTTGTTGACATACGTCTGTTCCTCCTAGCTCCTGGGTTTGAGAATGACCTTTCCTTGCTCTTGCTGGACATGAATAGTCTTCTTTTTTTCCAACCAGTTTCTGTATTTCCTGAAGTCAGTCGTCATGTGTCCTTTGACAAATGAGTTGCAGGAGTGTGGAGTTTCCCCTGAAGAATACTTTCTCCAGTATTTTTCACTCTCGTCCATAGGACCAGTTTTTCGTCTTTGCCAAGTCAGGTGTAAAGAAGACTTATGCCCTCAATAATTGTGAAGTGGATGGTGTTTTGCAGGTTATATTTTTCTTTTCTTTCTTTTTTTAAAGATTTTATTTATTTATTTGACAGACAGAGATCACAAGTAGGCAGAGAGGCAGGCAGAGAGAGGCGGGGGAAAGCAGGCTCTCTGCTGAGCAGACAGCCCGATGTGGGGCTCATCCCAGGACCCTGGGACCATGACCTGAGCGGAAGACAGAGGCTTTAACCCACTGAGCCACCCAGGCGCCCCATATTTTTCTTTTCTTTGAGTGGTTATGGGGAAGGAGAGAGGGGATGTGATGGGCAAAGAGCTTGTTCTGGGGATGAGTTAAGCTGTGTCTGTGTGACAGGATTCCAGGACACTGGGGTTGCAATAGCAACAGTGATGGGTGTGACGAGGCTGTACCTGTTTGAGACTCTAATAAACATTAGCTTTTTCCAGCTGTCCTGGACACCGTATCTACTGTCATAGCCTTAAACTAAGCATCACTGGGGTTTCTACAATTTCTCTACTTATTCACTATCTTTTATTTTAAAATTTATTTCTAACAGAGCAAAACTTTTTTTTTTTTTTTGGATAGTAATCAAGTTAATAAGTCAATAGCAAAAGCTGTTAAGAAAAGAAAGAGAAGAAACACAAATGACCATTATTAGGAATCAAATCTGAGGCATTCTCTACAGAGCCTGTAGATGTTAAGAAGGATTTTGTGAAGTACACAGGTCAAAAAATTTGACTACAGAGATAAAAAAGCACAATGTTTTGGGGCATGGGTGGAGGAAAGTAAGGGATGGAGATTAAAGAGGACACTTATCATGATGAAATAAAATAAAATGATTAAGAAATGCACAATGATTAAAAAACTTTTTATAAACCAACAGAGTACAACATAAAGTAAAACTATATCTAAGCAACTAAGAGAACCAATAATTCATTTATTTTTCATAGAATTTATCATGCACATTATAGGAAATTTTGAAAAAGCAGAAGAAAACACGTATGCCAACCTCTCTACCCAGAACAATTTGAAAACATTTTTGTTCTCATTTTTCTTAGGCATAGATATAGAAGAGTTTCATGCAAGGTTGTTGTCATGCTGTGTAAATAATTTGCGATTAGATGCCTGCTTCTGGAGATAGAGTCCCAAACAACATAAAGGTCTTGCTCTCCCTGCTCCTAGTGCATAAATCTGGTTGCCTCTCTTGGAATAGAATCCTAGGGAGGAAATTCTGGGCTCACGGGGTACATGTTAAAGGAGAGGCAAATTTAAGCCAGGGTGCAGAGAGGAAGAATTTCTTTTTCACCCACCTACCCTCTGTTTAGTTTATGAATTAGTTCGCTTCTTTGTAGTTTCCCCGAAACCACAATGCAACGAATTCCTAAGAGGAGCCCTGGGTATGTAACCCCAACCTGGAGCAGCTGTTGGGGGCAGTGTTGCCTGGGATGGGAGGAGTCCTGGGCCTGCAGAGCTGAACTAGAGTCAGTTCACCTCAGAATCTCTGTGTGCCCTGGAGAGCCCCTCAGGAGCACAGTTGAGATGAGAAGCGCTCGGGCAGCCCCGGCTGGGAAGCCCTGATATAAAGACTTTAAGGGTCTGATCTTGGGAACTCTTAACTTTAAAGAAGCCCAGACAGACCCCCTTCTGCTCCTTTGGTTTGGGCAGACACGGTTGATTCTCTTCAACTTCCAGGCACCATAATCGACCAAGGGCTTATTCTCCTGGTTCCTGTTTTTGTAGAGCTTATACTCTGGTGGGAAATCCATATCTGAAGTAATCACAAACAAATAAATGTATTCCTCTAAGCTCTTATACTGTTTAGCTGTTAGGGAGGAAATGTTTCCTATACTTACAGGATGATCTGAAAACATCTAATAAGGAAAATTATTAGCTTGGGGTCGAGTGCACTGGGAAGGTTGCCTCAAGGAAGTTACCACTGAGTTGTATTCTGAAGAATGGGGAGGAATTAGTAGATAGATAAAGGTGCTGTGGGAAGGAGGGCATGGAGAAGTTTGTGACAGATGGAACAGCAGGCCAAAGCACAAGGAAGCAGGTCATTACCTCTGCCGGTCACCCAGGCATGGCTGGCATCCTTAGCGGGCAGAACATGGGCCAGACTGACTCACCTTGGTTTTAGCACCGGAAATCCCATGTGCCGGGAAACTCCTCAGTCCCATACAAATTCAGATAACTTGCTTGGTAACCCTGAAAGTATCCCCTGCCCCTAAAATGAAGGAAACTGAGTGTTAAATGTTGTTTGGTTCAGCCTTGTCCAGCTCTGTCTGGGGGCCTTTATTAGGCTATCGGTACTTTTGGAAAAAGGCAATGTAGTTAGCTAGCTATTTTGTTGTATAAATTGGCTTATTTAAAGTCTAATTTCTTTGCCAATTATTCTCTGGCCTGGGAAGTTACGGTGAGACCTGGAAGGGAATGGAAACATGGAAGAAGATGTTTTTAACATCCAGATGAAAAAATAAAAGAGTCATGAAGACTTGCTTGGCCTGTGTCATGATTTTGCCTGTGACTAGGTTACCTTAGGTCTATATTCACTGTGTCTTGGCTTTTGTCTATGAAATGAGAATAGCAGTAACCCTTGTCCCAAAGGTAAGGAGTCCCAGTCCCAAAGATAGTGGGCCCGTTGCACTCTTGGTTAATGCCGTCTGATGGCAAGGACCTTTGTCTTCTGTTCTCACCTTCAGGGAAAGCCTCTTCTCAAAGTTCTCTTGGTATCCATTTGTGAGAAGCAAGTCACACAGAAAATAAGGGTCTTCCTACATTTTCAGGAACCATCTTACATTGAGCTTCAAAGAAGGCCAATATGTATGCAGGACACATGAAGCACTTTCACATGGCTTATTGTCTTAGAACTATGCAACAATTCAAGGAAAATGAACAATAGGCCATATCTGTTTAGCACTTACTTGGTGACAAGTTCTATCCCGGCTGGTTTAATTGAACTATGACATTTAATCCTCACACTAATCCTCACAATAATGGGGCAGGTACCACTACCACTCATCTTACATATGAGGAAGTAAAGGCTAGAAAGCTTGAGTGACTCATCCAAGGTCATCTGGCTATTACATGCGGCGGTCAGGAGTTGAACCAGACATGTTGGTTTTGGAACCAGCTACAGCTGGAAGAGGGTACTGTCAGCACTTTCATTTTATAGTGGAAGGACCTGAGGATCAATGTCCTCGGGGCCTATGGAAACCCTTGGTGTTATAGAGGGGCCAGAACTCAGGAAACTCAGGGCCTTTTATGTTAGAAGGGAACTCAGGGACAGCTCCCTCCTCACCCGCTGCCTTTTGTTCAGGATGACATATGCCTTTTGTTTTATATAAAGCAACCAGCTGTCTGGGTAGGGAAAAATCAACCCAAGCTTCATTGGAAGAGGAAGTGAGGAGGGAAGTCTTGGAAAGAGGAGAAAAGAGAGAAATTCCTGCATTTGCCACTGGGACATCATAGGCCCAAGAGAGGATAAGCAAAGTAAGGTTGGCCCATGGCTGTATGGCAGAGAGGATGTGGCCTGGGGTGGGGGCAATGGACTTGAGGAGAAGCACTGAGGTGGGAAATACAATCAGCTTAGTTTGGGTGGACATAGCTCCCTTTCTTCCCCTTGGTTGATCAGTGGATGAGGGAAAGACCTTGGCAGAGCACTGAGTTAGAAGGGAAGTTGATTCTTGAACTCTGGAGTCCAGGATCACATCAGAGCCACCCGATTTCCGAGTTTGGCAGGAATTTACCCTGCAAGTCTTGAAGGTCAGTTGCAGGTAATTCTCCCCCCACCACCCCTACACCCCGTGATATCTCTCTGAAAAGTCACTGTCTAGGCATGGCTTCTTTGTCGCAAGAAAGCTCTCTTGCTCTTCTTAGTCTGAGCGTTTGGTGGCTGCTTAGATTTGACAATCCTTAATATTCTCCTACTTGAATTGAATTAAGGAGAGGAATCTTGAGGGAAAAAAAAAGATAAGTTGTTTGGACATGAATTCTGTAATATACTGGGTATAATTTGGAGACTAGGTACTGTTATGAATTGTCCAGACCATTAACTGGAAAACCAAGAGTTGGGACTTAGAGAGTCCTGATGGATAAATATTTGCTTCACTTTCTGTAGCTATGTTCTGGTTTCTGACTTCCATTACTGAAAGATGCGTGAGTGAATGAATGGCTAGCCTCTGCTCAATGGGGTCACTTGTAGACTGGATTGTAAAGTGCTGTTTTCAGATGAAGTCAATCCCTTTGTCCCCACGGAATTAACAGATTTGTCCAAAGTAAACTCTCAGAAGCATGATAAAAGGCTGTGTTCCAGGTTTACGGATGCTAGGTCCTAAGAACTTTAGAGGGCATTTGATTGCCGCCAGGAGACACCTACTAAGAGTTCCCCAAGTGCTCTCTAGGAAGAAATGCCTCATCATCTAGGGAGATGCCCCATTAGACCCTTTTGCCCTCTGCTCCTTTCCTTCATGTTTCTTTTCTTTCTTTCCCCTTCAAAAAAGAAGCTGAGTGAAGTTTTCTGCATTCGCCCTCTGTGTTTCATACCTGCATGCTTGTGGGGAAGAAGGCGAGAGAGGCAGGGGAAGCTTAAGTGGAAACAAATGTGAAGGTGACCGTTGGCTGGTGCCGTGGAATGAAATTCCAGGAGGCAGACAGGCGGCCTGTCCTGGGACAGTGGAATCCGTTGAGAACAAGCATTCGCTCTGACATTTGGATAAAGAATTGTCAGGATTTGCTTTTCTATTTTTCACCCCACTGCCAGAATTATTAGGACTTTTATTCTTCATGAAGCCCTTGATTTTTAAGCACCTACTGTGTGCAAAGCAACGCAGTGTTCCAGGCGCTACAGGGTGCCTCGTCTCCACCCACAGAAACTTAGGATAGGTAAGGCTTTTATTTTCTTTTTAAAAAATAATGTTGTGTGGTCTTGAGACAGAGTGAACACTTCAGCTAATAAATTCCTGAGACCCTTCAGCACAGAGGTGAGAGCCCCATCACTCACACGTGCCTCCAACTCTTGACCTGTGCAGCCCTTTGCCACACTGTAGCAGAGCCTCTTTATATTAATACCAATTTATCATTATTCCATTTAAATGCTCTTTTTTCTGGTTCGAGAGAAAGAGACAGAAAACATCTGCATATCGAGTAATATTAGCTACAGTTGGTGTCTCAAGTGAGAATCAATCTGACAGCCCCATTTATTATATCGGGGTAGGCTTTATTATGGAGGCTCGTGCATTTGAACTTTTCCTCTACAAGATATGAAAGAGTCTCTGATGTATTCATATCTTGCTTTAAAAACAGCAGTTTGAAATACAGGGGAGATAGCAGCTATAGATAACATTTCAGTTATAATAGGAGAGGCCAAATGTGAGCCAGTCTTAAAACAATAACAACAATAAAGACACTTAGAAGTGTTATTAGTTATTAAGCCATATAGTTCATGTTACAACTCTGTTCTTTTGTTCCTTGCCTGTGTTGTCAGCATTCACGTGATTGTTGTGATTCGTCGTGTCTAGTGCATCACCCTTTTCAATACATTAGGCTAATAACTCTGGTCCTTTTAAGGGCAATGTCACGATCTGTTTCCCTTCGGTTGGGGCTGGCCATCAATGTTAAAACGTGTCATTGTTAAAACAAACCAAATTACCACCTCAGCCGAACCCCCACCACACAGACTCCTTTCTTCCTATTTGAAAACCAGCCATTTGAGGCTTAGTTAAGGTACTCTTGATTGTTACGGGAAATGTTCAAAGAACTGGCCTGTCCGTTAAGTCTGTTCATTGTTAAGTTAAGGAGGGCTTGAATTGTTAGAATCCGGAGGTGCTCATGTTTGTGCATGTCTTGAACAGCACAGATGTTTAATAACTATTGTTTCTACATCTACTTCTTTGATAAATAAAAAGGTGAGTCTGGTTCTCTAACCCCACTGAATCACACAGCTCTGCAGGTGCTCTTGGTCACCCTGACTCTGGGGCAGAAATCCTCACCTGAGGTGGGACAACCATGCAGGGATTACACTGGGTGTTTCCTCCTCACCTTCCTCCTCACTGACTCTATTTCTTGGATGAGTCCCTGTACTCAACACCAGGAAACAGCAACCAAAACAGGGCTCCTGTTCAGCAGATTGATGGTCAGCATGCAATTGTTTATGTGAATCTGTGAAAGTTCAATATGTTTATTTTTGTATGTCAATGTGTCTTAACATTTCTTATATGAGAATTTTTTAAGCAAACCATTTGCATGCTCTAAACTTGATTTTTTAAGACATCCTAGAGCTACAGGCTTCATATATCTATGTCGATTAAAATTAAAAGGTTGATTAAAATTAAAAATTAAAAGGTTAATTAAAATTAAAAGTACATTTATTCCAATACCCATAGGCCTCTGTTAGTGGCAAACTGAAATGGTGGCTTTTTCCCATTCCTTTATGAGTCTCTGCCAAATTTCTCTGAGTCTTCAGTTACCTCCCCCTAGCTCCCTCCTATTTACCCATTCTTGATCACCAGCTCTATTATTCTTTTATATATGCTTTCTGTGCCTGGAATATCTACTTTTCCCTAATCCAGGATTTTCCTTGACTTTTGTTATTTGAAGGCCTTTCACTTTGTTAATTTCAATACTTTTTTTTTTTTTTCAGTTAAAACACACAAAAACTATTCAGGATTCTCCTTAGCCTAGAGGACAGATCCAACATATGTTGAATCAAAGATAACCATAAAGCAAAATGTGATGTATGGGAAGATCAAAGCCTAGTGCCATAGGGAGGTAATGGAGAGATTGGTTTACCGGTGAAAGGATTCTATAAGAAAATATATTTTAACCTTACTAAAAAAAGTAGCACACATTTAGAGAGGTGTCAGCAGGATGGCTGAATAGGAAGCATTAGGCCCTTATTCCCCTACAGAGACCCATAGTTAACTACAATATATGGATCAGAATACTTTTGTGAGAACTCTAGGGAGCAGTTGAGAAGTTTCAACACCCAGACCTTCCAGTGAAAGAGTTAGGAAAATTGACTGAGTTTCCACCCTTGTTTGTGCTCATCTCTCCCTCTGACCCAGTGTGGTGTAATTGGAAGGAAACCTCCCACACTCTGGATTATCCTTCACGACAGGAACAGAAGAAGAGAATGTGCATCATTTTGGCTACTCTGGAGACTCTGTGAGGGACTGATATCTGTCTCTCTTGACTCAGAGTGCTGATGGGAATCGTAGCCTTGTTTGGAAGTTGCAGGAAAGAAAAGAGATGATCATAGAAGCATATTAGAGCTGCAATTCTGCCAGCAGACAGCAGGGAGAGCAAGAGATTACAGGCTTCTGAGAAGAAGCAGGGACCAGATGCTTAGGAAATTTGAGAGGACTTAAAGTAGATGCACATGCTCAGAGGAGATACATCCTCTGAAAAGTTTTGAGGGATTCTAGAATCTCTAACTGGACTGAGGGGTGAAAGGCTTCTGCATGAAGCCAGTCCAAAAAGTTTGGAAGAAGTGGTTGTTTCTTCAAATGCCCAAGTCTTAATGAAAAAAATCACAAGGCACACAAAGGTACAAAGAAACATAAATATGGCCAAATCAAATAAATGAAATAAAACTCCAGAAACTGACCCTAAAGAAACACAGATCTATTTGTTGCCTGACAAAGAACTTAAAATAATTGTCATAAAGAAGCTTAATAAGCTTAAAGAGAACACAGACAACTAAATGAAATCAAGTAAATGATGCATGAACAAAATGGGAATACCAACAAAGATATGAAAACTATAAAAAAAGAACCAAACAAATGTCTATATTAAAAAAATACAACCAAATTAAAAAATTTGTTAGAAGGGTTCAACAACCAGCTTGATCAGGCAGAAGAAAGACAATGAAGACAAATCATTTGAAGTCATTGAGTCAGAGTGAAAAGACAAACAAACAAACAAACAAAAAAAAAGAAGGAAAGTGATAGGAGCCTGAGAAACTTACAGGATACTACCAAAACCCCTAATATATGCATATGCATTATGGGAGAAGCTCAAAACCTTCAACCAGGATAAATCCAAAGGGGCCCACACCAACACAATGTGTGTGTGTGTGTGTGTGTTCCTCTCTCATGCAACATTGGAAGTACCCCTCGTCCTCTGCCATGGGGTTTGAAATACTGAAAGCTGGGGGTGCCCGAGGGCCACTGGTGTGCACTATTAACCAGAGCAAGGAAGTATTCATATGCCTGAAACCAAGAATGATATTACCATACAACATGGAAAGTCCAGCACAGTCTGTGTAGATTCTTTATCTCTTGGTAAGTTAGTGTTCTAGGCCCAAGGCCTAGTCTTATGAAGATGAGTAGGAGCTGAAAGACTGCAGTACGTGAATTCTTTTTCCAATAAGATATGAAGATGTGATCTGTGATCTCAATAACATAAAGCAGGGAAAGGAGCATATAAGAATAGGATTTTTGTATGTGATTGAAAGTAAGTTGTAATCAGCTTAAAATAGAATATTATAACTTTAATATGTTTCATGTAATTAAAATGGTATTGGCAAGGAAAATATCTATAGAATATACACAAAAGGAAAATGAAAGGAGAATCAAAGTATTTCAACACAAAAAATTAAGGAAACACAAAGGAAAGTAGTAAGAGAGGAAAGGAGGGATAAAATCTAAAAGACATACAGAAAACATTAACAAAATGGCAATAATAAGTTCTTCTCTATAAGTAATTACTTTAAATGTAAATGGGTTAAACTCCCCAATAAAAAGACATAGATTGCTGAATCAATATTAAAAAATGGATCCAAATATATTCTGTCTACAAGAAATTCACTTTAGATATAAGGACACACATAGGAAGAACGTGAAAGGTGGGAAAAATATTTCATGCAAAGGTAACCAAAAGTGAGTGGGAGTGACTGTACTAATATCAGACTAAATAGACTTTAAGTCAAAAACTGTTATAAGGGGGCACCTGGGTGGCTTAGCTGTTAAGCGTCTGCCTTTGGCTCAGGTCATGATCTCAAGGTCCTAGGATCGAGCCCCACATAAGACTCACTGCTCAGTGGGAAGCCTGCTTCTCCCTTGCCTACTCCCCCTGTTTGTGGGTTGCTGTCTCTCTGTCAAATAAATAAATAAAACGTTAAAAAAACTTTTATAAGAAACAGAGAACAGTATACAATGATAAAAGGGGCAATTCACTCAGATATAATAATTAAAAACATATGTGCACCAAACATCAACTTTCCTAAATATATGAGGGAAACATGTAGAACTGAAGACAAAAAGAGACAGATATATAATAATATTAAGAAAGTTAAATATCTCATTATCACCATTATCACGAATGGGTAGAACAACCAGACAAAAGATCAATAAGGAAATAGAGGACTTGAACAAACCTTTAGATCAAATGGACATAACAGACATATGTAGTACAATCTAGCCAAAACTAGCAGAATACATTTTTTTTTCAAGTGCACATGGAAGAGTCTCCAGGATATACTACATGTTAGGCATAAAACCAGTCTTCAGAAATTAAAAAAAATTAAGTTGTACAAAATATCTTTTCCTATTAATAGCAAGAGGAAACTAAAAAAAATCTAAGTATGCCAAAATTAACCCTTAAACAGCCAAAAGTTCAGACAAGAAATCATATGGGAAATTATAAATTACCTTGAGGCAAATTCATGTGAAAACAAAATATCAACATTCATGGGATATAATGAAAGGAAAATTTATAGCTATAAATACTAACATTAAAAAATCTCAAATTGCAATCTAACTTTATATTTGAAGAAGCTAGAAAAAGAACTAACTAAACTTGAAACTAACAGAACTATGGAAATAATAAAGAATAGAGCAATGATCAATAAAACAGAAAATAGGAAAACAAAAATAATTAACTAAATTAAGAGGTTATTTTTAGAAAAAGAGATACACAAAATTAACAAACCTTTGGCTAGATTAGGAAAAAAAAGAAAGAAAATTCAAGTAACCAAAATTATAAATGAAAGGACAGATATCATAACCAATGCTATAGAAATAAAAGAGAATGCTACAATATATGTCAACAAACTGGATAATCTAAAGGAATGGATAAATTCCTAGAAACGTAAAGAAGCTGGGAAGATGGTGGAGTAAGAGGACCCCAAGATCACCTAGTCCCACAGACAACTAGACAATACTCACATTAGTTTAAATAACCCAGAAAATGACCCAACAACTAGCAGAACAAAGTCTACAACTAAAGATAGAGAAGAGACCACTCTGAAGAGGGTCAAAGGGTGGAGACATAGTGGGGAGCAAAATGGACAATGGCCATTCATGTTAGGGAGGGAGCCATGCATTACCTGATACCAAAACCAGGTAAAAACACCACACAAAAAGAACTACAGGTCAATATCCCTGATGAACATAGATGCAAAAAGTCAACAAAATATTAGCAAACTAAATTCAACAATGCATTAAAAAATCATTCGCCATGTGAAGTGGGATTTATTTCCAGCATGCAAGTGTGGTTCAATATTTATGAATCAATCAGTGTGATACATCACATCAATAAAAGAAAGGATAAAAACCATATGATCATTTCAGTAGATGTAGAAAAAGAATAAATAGCAAAAAGCAAAATAAAACAACATCCATTCATGATAAAAACTCTGAACAAAGTAGGGTTAAAGGGAGCATATCCAATATAATAAGGTCTTATATTAAAAAAACCCACAGTGAACATCATACTCAATGAGGAAAAACTGAGAGCTTTTCCCCTAAGGTCAGAAGCAGGAGAAGGATGTCCACTCTCACCACCTCTATTCAACGTGGTACTAGAAGTCCTAACCACAACATTCAGACAACAAAAAGAAATAAAATGCCTCCAGATCAGTAAAGAAGAACTCCACTATTTAGAGATGACATGATATTATATATAGAAAACCCAACTGATTCCACGAAAAAACTACTAGAACTGGTAAATGGATCCAATCCATTTACAATCAATGTACAAAATCAATGTACAGGTATCATTTCATTTCTTTCTTTCTTTCTTTCTTTCTTTCTTTCTTTCTTTCTTCCTTCTTTCTTTTTTAGATGGGAGCGGGGAGGACATAGGGAGAGAGAGAGAGAGAGACTCTTAAGCAGGCTTCATGCCCAGTGCAGAGCCCAATGTGTGGCTCAATTTTACAGCCTTGAGATCATGACCTGGGTTGAAATCAAGAGTCAGACGCTCACACAACTGAGCCACCCAGGTACCCCTACTGCATTTCTATGCACTAATAAGGAAGCAGCAGAAAAACAAATTTTAAAAAATCCCATTTACAACCTCACCAAAAATAATAAAATACCTGGGAATAAATTTAAGCATGCAGGTGAAAAAACTATACTCTGAAAAGTAAAAAAAACTTGATAAAAAAAATTGAAGACAACACAAAGAAATGGAAAGATATTCCATGCTCATGGATTGGAAGGACACATATTGTTAAACTGTCTATACTACCCAAAGAAATCTATGTATTTAATGCAATGTCTATTAAAATACTAACAACATTTTTCACAAAACTAGAACAAATAATCCTAACATTTGTATGAAACTACAAAAGACCCTTGAGGAGAAAAAGCAATCTTGAAAAAGAAACATGAAACTGGAGGTATCATAATTCTGGACTTCAAGTTATATTACAAAGCTGTAGTAATCAAAACAGTATGGTACTTGCACAAAAATAGACAAATAGATCAGAACAGAACAGAAAACTCCGAAATAAACCCACAATTATATGGTCCATTAATCTTTGACAAAGGTGGCAAAAATACACACAGTAGAAAAAAGTCTCTTCAACAAATGGTGGGGAAAACTGGATAGCTACATGCAAAAGAATGAAACTCAGTCACTTTCTTACATCATACATGAAAATAAACCCGAAAGGGATTAAGGACATAAATGTGAAGCCTGAAACCATAAAAATCCTAGGAGAGACCATAGGCAGTAATTTCTTTGATATTAGTCATAACAACATCTTTCTAGATATGTCTCTTTTGGCAAGAGAAACAAAAACTACAAAAAGCCATTGAGGTTGCATCAAAATAAAAAGCTTCTACACAGCAAAGGAAATAACCAACAAAATTAAAAGGCAACTTATGGAACAGGAAACATATCTGATAAAAGGTTAGTATCCAAAATATATAAAGATTTACACAAGTTAACACCAACAACATATATTCTAATTAAAAATGAGCAGAAGACAAGAACAGACATTTCTCCAAAGAAGACCTATAGATGGCCATCAAACACATGAAAAGATGCTCAACATCACTCATCATCCAGGAAATGCAAATCAAAACCACAATGAGATGTCATCTCACATCGGCCAGAATGGCTAAAATGAAAAACTCAAGAAACAAGTGTTGGTGAAGATGTGGAGAAAAAGGAATCCTCGTGCTCTATTGGGAATGCACAATGATGCAGCCATTTTTGAAGACAGTACAGAAGTTCCTCAAAAGAGTTAAAGATAGAACTACTCTATGATCCAGTAATTGCACTACTGGGTATTTATCCAGAAAGTACAAAAACACTAATTTGAAAGGATATATGCACTGCTATGTTTTTGCAGCATAGTTTACAATAGCCAAACTATGGAAGCAGCCTATGTGATGAAAGGATAGATGAAAGGATAAAGATGTGGTATATATGCACAATGGGATATTATTCAGCTATAAAATAGAATGAAATTTTGCTGTTTATCACAACATGGGTGGATCTAAAGAGCGTAATGCTAAACAGAATAAGTTAGTCAGAGGAAAGCAAATACTCTATGATTTCACTCATATGTGGAATTTAAGAAACAAAATGAAAGAAAAAAGGAAAAAAAAAAAAAAGATGAGCCGGAAAAAAAAAAAAAGACTCTTAACTGTAGAGAACAAACAAATGGTTAGCAGAGGGGAGGTGGATGAGGAGGATGGGTGAAATAGGTGAAGGGGATTAAGAGTACACTTAATGTACTTGTACTCAGTGCTTGATGAGCACTGAGTAATGTGTGGAAATGTTGAATCACTATATTGTACACCCAAAACTAATATAATACTGTGTATTAATTACACTGGAATTAAAATTTAAAAATAAATAGATAAAAAATATTTTTAACATTAAAAAATTCTTATAAAGACAAATCTTACCAAGATTATACCATGAAGTAATAGAAAATCTGTACAGACCAGTAACTAGTAAGGAGATTGACTCAGTTCAAAAACCTCCCATCAAAGAAAAGCCCAGAACCAGACAGTTACATTGAAAAATTTCACCAAACACTTGAAGAAAAATTAATACTAATCTCCCTCAAATTCTTCCAAAAAAGTTGATGAAGGAACACATCTAAGCTCATTCTATGATGCCAGCATTATCCTAATATCAAAGCCAAAGATACTACAAGAAAGGAGAACTATGGACCAATATTTCTGATGAATATTTATGAAAAATCTCTAACAAAATACTAGCAAACTGGATTCAACAGCACTTTAAAAGTATTATATATCAGGGCCAAGTGAGATTTACTTCTAGAATGCAAGGATGGTTCAATGTACAAAAATCAATCAATATGATATACCACAATAACACAATAATTGATGAAAACCACATGATCATCTTAATTGATGAAGAAAAAGAATTTGACAACACCTTTCATGATAAATACACCCAACAAACTAGTAATTGTAGGAAATTACTTCAATATAACTAAGACTATATATGAAAAGCGCATAGCTAACTTCATACAAAATGGTGAAAGACTAAAAACTTTTCATATATGATCAGGAATAAGGTGAGTATAGCCTACTCTTTCTACTTCTATTCCACATAATAGTGGAAGTCCTAGCCAGAGCAATTAGGCAATAAAAATAAATAAAAGCCACCCAAATTGAAAAGGAAGAAAAAATGATCTCTGTTTGCAGATGACATGATCTTATATGTAGAAAACCCCAAGTATTCTGTACACAAACAAAAAATACAACCACTAGAACTAATAAACAAATTCAATAAAGTTTCAGGATACAAAATCAATTCAAAGTTCAGTGCCCCTATATACTAACAGTAAATTATCTGAAATGGAAATTAAGAAAATAGTCACACTCATAATAGCACTAAAAATATTTAAATACTTAGGAATAAACCTAACCAAGGAGGTGAAAGATTTGTACACTGAATATAAAAAAACATGGCTAAAATAGCTTAAAGAAGATACAAATAAAAGACATCCATGTTTATGGATTGAAGCTCTTCATATTGTTGAGCTATTTATATTATTAAGATATATTGTCTATATTATAAATAATATTCAAGGAGATCTGAGATTCAACACAATCTCTGTCAAAATCCCAATGGTAGAGGTGCCTGGGTGGCTCAGTGGATTAAGCCTCTGCCTTCAGCTCAGGTCATGATTTCAGTGTCCTGGGATTGAGCCACACATCAGGCTGTCTGCTCAGCTGGGAGCCTGTTTCCCCTCTCTCTCTGCCTGCCTCTCTTCCTACTTGTGATCTCTCTCTCTCTCTGTCAAATAAATAAATAAATAAATAATCTTTAAAAAATCCCAATGGTATGCAGAAATAGAAAAATAAAATCATCCTAAAATTCATATGTAATTTCAAGGGATCTTGAGTAGTCAAAACAATTTTGAAGAACAAGGTTGGAGGAATTGCACTTCCTGATTTCAAAACATGTCACAAAACGATGGTAATCAAAACAGTGTGCTACTGGCAAAAGGTCAGACATATAAACCAATGGAATATATTAGAGAATCCAGAAATAAGCCCTAGTGTATATTGTCAAATGATCTTTGAAAGGGTTCCAGACCACTCACTGGCGGAAAGGACAATATTTTCAAGAACCAGTGTTGGGAAAACAGGATATCCGTATACAAAAGAATGAAGTTGGATTTTGATCTTATACCATATACAAAAAATCAGCTCAAAATGAAATAAAGACCTAAATAAAAGACCCCAAACTATAAAATTTTTAGAGGAAAACTTCATAGCATTGGATTTGGCAATCCTCCTGGGCCAGGAAAGAAGGTAGTTTTTGGGCTTGAGGTGGGAAAATCTGTATCTTTCCATTGGACCAGTAGGAGTTGGACTTGGACTTTGGAAAGGAGGACATTTGGGGAAGGTAGCCTGGCCCTTGCAACACGGTAGTAGGTCAGAAGATAATGAGGGGAGCATATGGAGGGCCAGGAGGAGACCCTGGGAAACCAAGGCCTGTAACTAGGAACAGGGACACTTAACAACCAGTTTTAAAGTTTATTTTTCTGTTCAAATTTTCTTCTGTGGTGTTTTGTTAACACCACAAACCCAGTTTATTTGTCCTTCTAGGATTTAAGGAAGTGGCCTGTGTCCATCCATCAGGCTAAACTTGTAGAAGGAGCATTAGAGGCCAGGAGAAATAACAAGACTACAGTGACCATCAGGAAAAATTTCTTAATTTTTTGCAGAAATTATGTAGAAAGGGGAACTTGCAAGAAGGGAATTCTCATTCTAGGGAATGGGAGCCTGCTTTATTGTTATTTAGGTATTATGTGAAGGAAAATCCATGAAGACTGGAACATTTAGATATCTGAGTTATACTTAGAAAGGTCTTGAAAAAGCAACATTTAGACGTCTTTACTAATTGGGAAAATGAATGTGAAAATTCTTCCATTTCTTTGTTTCTTTCTTATTTGACTACTATCTTGCCTTTTTTTGAAATCATGCATTTATACCAGTGACTGTATCCCATTGTGCATCAAACCATTCAGTATTGTAATTTGTACAGTATTCAGGCACTTCGATCGCAAAAGACAATTTTCTTACACTGAACACGTACTGTGTAACATTAAATTCCCACAGATTAGCTCTAATCCTCCTAACAATTGTGTCGAATATATGCTTTTATTCCAGCTTTACTTATAATGAAAGTGAAACTAAGCCAAATTAAGTTAATTATCCAAGTTCTCACAGTTAGTTGGAGATATACATACACCATACATACACACATATTCTGAGTTTTGGATGTCTACAGACATCCCGTAAGTTATATTTCTTTTCTCTATCCTACTTCAGGGCTCACTGATGCCAAGGAACTTGGTGATCTTGACTTTCTTTAACATCAATGAAAGCATTATTATTATCACAAAGCATTATTATTAATACATTATTATTATTGCAAAGAATGATGGCTGAGTGGGCCAACATAGCAGACATACTAGTTTTCTCTACTCTTTAACAAAGTACTACAATCTTACTGATTTAAGGAAAACAAATCAATTTTCTGATTGACTCTGGGATTGCTATGCTTCAGAATTCATATTTTTAGTCAATCTGGTGGTAACGGGTAACTAATTGAAAAAAAAAGGTAGATAGCTTCAAAATGGCTCATTATCAAAGGTATAGAAAATGATCATGGCTACTGTGCACAAGGAAGTATAATGAGGAGATTGAGAGCATGGACTTTGAGATCAGGTTACCTGAGTTTAAACCCTTGTTACTCTGCTTATCTTGCATAATCTTGGATAAACTGCTTACCCGCTCTCAGGATCTCAGTTTCCTCACCTGCCAAACAGAATGATAAAGATAGTACCCTAGTCATTATGTAATCAAATGAGTTGGTTCTTGACACTAATGTACACTCAGTAAATGTGAGCTGATATACTGAGGTATGACTGGCTGTTCCTAAAAAGGATTGGTGGTTAAAATTTAGGGGTTTGTGGGACACCTGGGTGGCTCAGTCAGTTAATCGTCTTGTCCTTAGTTCAGGTTGTGATCCTGGGGTACTGGGATTGAGCCCCTCATCAGGCTCCCTGCTCGGCAGGGTGCCTGCTTCTCCCTCTCTCTCTGCCTGTTGCTCCCCCTGCTTGTGTTTGCTGTCTATCTGTGTCAAATAAATAAAATCTTTAACGATTTATTTTATTTATTTATTTATTTATTTATCTTTAAAGATTTATTTTATTTTATTTATTTGACAGAGAAAGATCACAAGTAGGTAGAGAGGCAGGCAGAGAGAGGAAGGGAAGCAGGCTCTCTGCTGAGCAGAGAGGCCCAATGCGGGGCTCGATCCCAGGACCCTGAGATCATGACCTGAGCCGAAGGCAGAGGATTTAACCCACTGAGCCACCCAGGTGCCCCAAATAAATAAAATCTTTAAAAAAATAAATAAAATTTAGGCATTGGCATTTGTTTGAAATGAGAAGTCAAACACAGCAAAATAAAAATTGCAGGAACGTCCTCATATCAGGGAGATCATGTGATAGTTGTCTTTCTCCAGTTGACTTATTTCGCTAAGCATAATACGCTCTAGTTCCATCCATGTCGTCGCAAATGGTAAGATGTCATAAAACAAACTGAGGGGGGTGGGGGGGGAGAGGGATTGGGAGAGGGTGGTGGGGTTACATTATATGTTTAAATTAAAAAAGCTTAAATAAAAAAAATAAAAATAAATAAAAGACATTTTGGGATAATAGAGCAAATTTTCCCATACAAAAATAAATAAAATCTTAAAAATAAAAAAAAATTAAAAAAAAATTGCAGGAACGTTCGGAGTCCTATGCAGAAGGAGACTTCTGGGCTTGACTTGCATCTAAGTGACTATGGGCTGGAGAACTTCATGATGAAGTGTAGCTCCTTGGTGACACTCATGGGCTCTCTCTACCTGCCTTTCCATCTCCATTTGTCACTTCATCATCTTGTGGGAACTCTTCCTCTCAAAACCATCCTGGGCTTTCCCAGCTCTGAGCATTTGCTCAAGTTATTCTCTCTTCCTTTGATTGCCTCCTCCCATCTCTGCCTATTGAAATATCTTAAAGAATATTTTCTCCATGAAACCATTATGGTGTTTCCAGCCAGGAAGGACATTTCATTCTTCTGAATTTTTATAACCCTTTGCCTATTGTGATTAATTCTGTCTGTGTCTTTTCTTCTTCATTAGTGGTAGGATGCCTGATATCTTGTTTACTCTGTGTCTTTTACAGCATGTGGTATGAACTCAGCAAAGCTCTATTGAGTAAATGGTTGGTGAATGAATGTATCATGTTCAGGAAAGGATGTCTCAATGCTTTTTTGATGAGCAATTAGGTGATGGTATTCATATCATTCTATACCTTTAAAATATCTCTTTGGGACACCTGGGTGGCTCAGTCAGTTAAGTGTCTGCCTTTGGCTCTGGTCATGATCCTGTGGTTCTAGGATCCAGTCCTACATCAGGGTCCCGGCTCAGCAGGGAGTCTGCTTCTCCCTCTCCCTCTGTTGCTCCCTGTCCTTGTGCTCTCTCTTTCTCTCTCTGTCAAATAGAATAATAAAATCTTTTTTTTTTTTTAAAGAAAGTCTCATGGGACACCTGGGTGGCTCAGTGGGTTAAGCCTCTGCCTTTGGCTCAGGTCATGATCTCAGGGTCCTGGGATCCATCCCTGCTTCAGGCTCTCTGCTCAGCAGGGAGCCTGCTTCCCCCTCTCTCTCTGCCTGCCTCTCTGCCTGCTTGTGATATCTCTCTGTGACAAATAAATAAATAAAATCTTTTAAAAAAGTCTCTCTTTCATTAAAGTACACTTCCCTTGCTCTGTTGCAGTTCTCCAACCCTGAGTGTAAATGAGCAGCCTCTTCTGAAATATAAAAAGTATACAGATAGTTCTGGAACTATCCCTAAAATTCCAAATCAGTAAGTCTGAAGTGGTGCCCAGATTTTTGTATTTTTTTTTTTAAGCATTAAAGTTTGTTCTCAAGTATGTCTCGGAAAGATAATTATTGACACAGGGATTGAAAAGAATTCCAGATATAGGCTAATAGATGTTTCACAAAAAATGAATAGAAAAGGTAAACCAATCACTTCTCTATTCTTATTGTTAAAACACACTACCAGTCATAATTTCAGGGAACATTATATATATCAATACATGCATTAGTGATGGAGTTGAGGTTTGGGCAAAGTGAGCCAGTCAGGATGAGAAATTAGTAGATATGTGACAATAATGTAGCTGTGGGTGGGGGAAAGTGTAAGAAGGTTCTGGACATTCTCACCAAAATACTAGCCAATAGGATCCAACAGTACATTAAAAGGATTATTTGTCACGACCAAGTAGGATTTATTCCAGGGCTGCAAGGTTGGTTCAACATCCGCAAATCAATCAATGTGATACAATACATTAATAAAAGAAAGAACAAGAACCATACGATACTCTCAATAGATGCTGAAAAAGCATTTGACAAAGTACAGCATCCTTTCCTGATCAAAACTCTTCAAAGTGTAGGGATAGAGGGTACATACCTCAATATCATCAAAGCCATCTATGAAAAACCTTCTGCGAATATCATTCTCTATGGAGGAACAACTGAGAGCTTTTCCACTAAGGTCAGGAACACGGCAGGATGTCCATTATCACCACTGCTATTCAAGGTAGTACTAGAAGTCTTAGCCTCAGCAATCAGACAACAGAAAGAAATAAAAGGCATCTAAATCAGTAAAGAATTCAGACTCTCACTCTTTGCAGGTGATAGGATACTTTATGTGGAAAACCCAAAATACTCCACTCCAAATCTGCTAGAACTCATACAGGAATTCGGTAAAGTGTCAAGGTATAAAATCAATGCACAGAAATCAGCTGAATTTATATATACCAACAGCAAGACAGAAGAAAGAGAAATTAAGGAGTTGATCCCATTTACAATTGCACCCAAAATCATAAGATTCCTAGGAATAAACCTAACCAAAGAGGCAAAGAATCTGTACTCAGAAAACTATAAAGTACTCATGAAACAAATTGAGGAAGACACAAAGAAATTCCATGCTCATGGATTGGAAGAACAAATATTGTGAAAATGTCTATGCTACCTAAAACAATCTACACATTTAATGCCATCCCTATCAAAATGCCATCAATTTTTTTTGAACAAAATGGAGCAAATCATCCTAAAATTTATATGGAACCAGAAAAGACCCTGAATAGCCAAAGGAATATTGAAAAAGAAAGCCAAAGTTGGTGGCATCACAATTCCAGACTTCAAGCTCTAATTACAAAGCTGTCATCATCAAGACAATATGGTACTTGCACAAAAAAGACACATAGATCAATGAAATAGAGTAGAGAGCCCAGAAATAGACCCTCAACTCTATGGCCAACTAATCTTTGACAAAGCAGGAAAGTATGTCCAGTGGATAAAAGTCTCTTCATCAAATGGTGTTGGGAAAATTAGACAGCCACATGCAGAAAAATGAAATTGGACCATTTCCTTACACCACACACAAAAATAGACTCAAAATGGATGAAGGACCTCAACGTAAGAAAGGAATCCATCAAAATCCTTGAGAAGAACACAGGCAGCAACCTCTTTGACCTCACCCGCAACAACTTCTTTCTAGGAACATCACCAAAGGCAAGGGAAGCAAGGGCAAAAATCAACTATTGGGGCTTCATCAAGATCAAAAGCTTTTGTACAGCAAATGAAACAGTTAACAAAACCAAAAGAGAACTGACAGAATGGGAGAAGATATTTGCAAATGACATATCAGATAAAGGGCTAGTATCCAAATCTATAAAGAACTTATCAAACTCAACAGCTAAAGAACAAATAATCCAATCAAGAAATGGGCAGAGGACATGAACATACATTTCTGCAAAGAAGACATCCAGATGGCCAACAGACATATGAAAAAGTGCTCTACATCACTCGGCATCAAGGAAATACAAATCAAAATCACAATGAGATACCACCTCACACCAGTCAGAATGGCTAAAATGAACGTCAGGAAATGACAGATGCTGGTGAGGATGCAGAGAAAGGGGAACCCTCCTACACTGTTGGTGGGAATGCAAGCTGGTGCAACCACTCTGGAAAATAGCATGGAGGTTCCTTAAAAAGTTGAAAATAGAGCTACCTTATGACACAGCAATTGCACTACTGAGTATTTACCCTAAAGATACAAATGTAGTGATCTGAAGGGGTATGTGCACTCGAAAGTTTATAGCAGCAATGTCCACAATAGCCAAACTATGGAAAGAACCTAGATGTTCATCAACAGATGGATGGATAAAGAAGAGGTGGTATATATATACAATGGAATACTATGCAGTCATCAAAAGAAATGAAATCTTGCCATTTGCGACAACGTGGATGGAACTAGAGGGTATTACACTTAGTGAAATAAGTTAATCAGAGAAAAACAATTATCATATGATCTCCCTGATATGAGGACGTTGAGAGACACAGTGGGGGGTTTGGGGGGTAGGGAAGGTAAAAATGAAACAAAATGGGATCAGGAGGGAAACAAAACATAAGAGACTCTTAATCCCACAAAACAAACTGAGGGTTGCTGGGGGTAGGGGGGTAGGGAGAGGGTGGTGGGGTTATGGACAGTGGGGAGTGTATGTGCTATGGTGAGTGCTGTGAAGTGTGTAAGCCTGGAGATTCACAGACTTGGACCCCTGGGGCTAATAATACATTATATGTAAATAAAAAATATATATAAAAAAAGAAGGTTCTGGACAGATACTTTGTTTTTGCCAACATAAAAATTGTATTGCATTTTCTTC
>ML102151.1:0-52312 GCA_003697995.1 Taxidea taxus jeffersonii
GGAACACTAAATCAAAAACTAACGATGCACTGCAAGGTGACTAAAATAACATAATAAAAAATTATTTAAGGGGCGCCTGGATGGCTCAGTGGTTGAAGCCTCTGCCTTCGGCTCAGGTCATGATCCCGGGGTCCTGGGATTGAGCCCCGCGTCGGGCTCTCTGCTCAGCGGGGAGCCAGCCTGCTTCCTCCTCTCTCTCTGCCTGCCTCTCTGCCTACTTGTGATCTCTGTCAAATAAATAAATAAAATCTTTTTTAAAAAATTATTTAAAAAAAGAAAGCTTACAAATACCTATTTTCGGTTCGTGTTAAATTCCCAATAAAGATAAGTCATAGAAAAAATAATAGCAAACCCATGCCATGTTCACATAAACTCCCTATGCTTATAAAAATGTAACTCTAGTTCCAAAAACATTTTTGTAGTGAGATGCACATTTTTAAAGTGTGGATGCCGATGATAGCTATGTTCTCATATCTTTGCCTGCGCTCAGTCTGTTGTGCTATGTAGTTCTGGTTGAAGTAAGTACCGTAGGAAAAATCATACACTTATGTGGTTGGAGAAGAGGTAAGTACGGAAGCTCTTCTCTTATATTACACCAAAAACCCACTGGTAATAAAGTTGATAGCAGTGTGAAATCTGAAAGCAAATCAGTTTAACATTAATCCATTTGGTCTATCCTGCAGGTTGAATTGATCTCTTACACATGCCTGATCTGGTAATGTCATAGATCGGGTGCCTGGAAACCAGACTTACCAACACATAAAGTGGTTCCAGACATTGGTGCATTTCATGCCCCACCATCATCAGAGAAGTATAAAGTATGAGAAGTATGAGAAGTATGAAATATGAGAAGTATGTCCTGCTCAGAGTGGTGGCGTCACATTTTCCAACATTCTAATTTTCGCTCAAAAATAAGGATCTTATCATTGGGAACAAATACCATTAACTGTGGTCCTTGCATTGGTGGCATATTTTGTTCATTTTCAAAACAAAACAAAACAAAAAATACACCTACCAGATCCTGAGGTCTGAAGAGCCATCCATCGTCATTCATTCTTCAAGTAAAGGTGGTGTTTCATGAAAACAATGGTGACTTCATCTCCCAACTCCATCAAACAAGTGTGTTTCCTTAAAGCCACTATCCTAATTCATTGTACAGCAGAAGTGCTTTACATATACCTCCTGTTTCATCAGACGGAATATTAAAAATGTCAAGATTTAATGAAACTAAGACCCGCTTCCCCTTCAAGGGTGCTCTTAAACTGACATGTGTTTTGCTCCCTGCAAGATGGCCATGACCGCTGGTCCGACTGCATGATTCATGCAAAAAAGATTTTTATTTTAGGGACAGAGAGAGCATGAGCCGGAAGAGGGCAATGGCGGAGGGGGCGGGACAAGCAGACTCCCACTGAGCACAGAACCCCATGCCGGCTGGATCGCAGGACCCTGAGATCTGGACCTGAGCTGACACCCAAAGCCAGATACTTAACAGACTGCCCCACCCAAGTGTCCCTTTCCCCAGTTTATAAATAAGAGAATGGGCAAAGTGAGATCGCTTGCAATCATCAGCCCCTAAGAGGAAGGGGCAAAATTTAGCTAAAGCATGGGCTCCTCATCATTAGTGTAAAAGGAGGGGCGCATTTATCTGCATATTATTTCCAGCTTTTTAAGGCATATGCTACTGCGATAAGGGAAAAAGGGAAAAGAGCCTAAAGTGAGACAGACCGAAGAATAAAAAGAGAGATCAAACAGAGGAAATTAGCTCTGATGAAAGATTACCATTTATCTACGAGAGTAAGAGATCTTCCCCCACACCGCCAGAACACAGCACCTGTAAAATGGCACTGATGTAAAATGCAATTTAGGTTTTTTAAAAATCAGGTAATATAATAATGACAAGTGTAAACCAAAAGCCTGGGATGATACCCTTGGGTCAACATCAGAGTTCAAGGAGAAGATGCTTAGGGTTCTGAGCCAGGTTCTCAGCGAGCTATACATGCCTTTTTCTTTAAGAGCAATTTACCAGGACTTATCCAAGCCTGTAAGAGCAATCCCTTAAGACCATCCAATTTCCTTTCTTTCTAATTCCGTACTTAGCAGAGCAACCTTCTGATAATTAATTTGGTTTCTCAGGTAAGTCAATACCGGGAAAGAAACTGGTTGAGTTATTGTGCCAGCTGTATCGCGGGCTCTAAATGAATAAATTGGTTTGTGGATTTATCAGTCCACTTCCCGAGTTCAGTTTGCAAATCCCACTTTTCCTTGGGTGCGCTGACATTTGACTCATAGACCTGCAATGCTACGTGACCACAGTGAGGAGGGGTGTTTTAAGACTTTTATAACCCTGGGCACTCTAATCCCAGCGTCACCACCCTGTGTTAGAGCAATCACGCTAAACCTCACACGTTCCCAGGTCGGCCATATCGCACAACCCCAGTTGTGAATGGAACTTCCTGGAGTTGTGACCATCAGTGGCCATACTTCTCTCCATATTAAATATAATTTATTTTGTTAAAAATAAATGGAAATAATTTTTGTAAGTTTGCTTATTTAGCTACAAGTCACTTATTTGATTTGCTTGGGGCTGCAAGTTCCCGGCCATCATTAAGTATGGCGGCAAATGCTAACTGTTCCCTGGGTCCATTCTCCATTTCTTCATTCCCCAACCTCCAACTTGCAGATGATGCAGAATCATTTGGCTGATGGCTTTTCTATCCCCCGAAAGGTGGCCATGGTTTTAAGCCTGGTCAGTCAGGTATAAGTCCTCAGGATATGTGTGATTTCCAGATCACACTCCTTGGAACAGAAATGGGTTCATTTCTTTTGATGTGACTTGAAACCACTTAGTTGAGGTCAACAAGGACAAGTCTTCAAAGGCTGGTGGAGCAAGGAGATGGAAAGAACCTGGGCCCCTGGATGGCATCACAGAGCAGAGTTGCCCCCTCCCTGGACCACCCACCTACCTTCACATCATTGCATGGGAGAAAAATACACTCCTATGTTGCTGTGTTATTTTGGGGCTCTCACTAGCACATAGGATTGTCTTAGACCCTGATGAATAGCAGGGACTATAGTGAAGTGAGAATATCAAATTACACATTTTTAAAAATATAACGAATATTTTTATGATTGTTAAACAAAGCCGGAATCCTTTCAACTCTCTATCAGCCCTACACTGCCTGGCCCCATGCTCCTCTGACTTCATTTCCTATTACCAACCCAAACATACCCTCTCAGACACACTGGGCTCCCTGTTTCTCATCACATTAAGCATGCTCTTGCCTCAGGATCTTTGCACATGCTGTCCCTTTCGCATGAATACCCTTCCCCCGTGAAATTTTATGACAAATCCCCTCACCTACTTCAGGCCTTTGTTCAAATGTCACCTTCTCTGTGAAGCCTTCCCTGACCACCCGATTTAAAAGGACATTTACCCATGGGGTGCTGGGTGGCTCAGTGGGTTAAGCCTCTGCCTTCAGCTCTGGTCATGATCTCAGGGTCCTGGGATTGAGCCCTGCATCAGGCTCTCTGCTCAGCAGGGAACCTGCTTCCCCTTCTCTCTCTGCTTGCCTCTCTGCCTACTTGTGATCTCTCTCTCTGTCAACTAAATAAATAAAATCTTTTAAAAAATAAATAAAAGTACACTTACTCTTCCTCCTCCCCTGCCTTGTTTTCTCTGTGGGACTTATGAACATAAGTGACAATACATCTTATTTCTCTTATTGATTGTCTTTCTACTTTCATCACAAGGAAAGGTATTTTTGTGTTTTGTTCACTTTAATAACCCCAACACAGAGAACCAAAGGGAACCTAATACGTGCTTAGGAAATATTTGTTGAATTGATAAACTAATCATTTTCAAATTAATTTTTTCTTTATATGTCAAACTTTTTTTTCTTTTAGGTTTTATTTTGGAGCTGTCTAGACTGTAGGCACTGTGCATAGAGGGCCTGAGACATGCTGTAACCCAGAATGTGGGAGTGACAGGGAGGTCCCCAGCTCCCGGCTCCCCCTTTGCAGACACAGAACCCCTGGCACCCCTAACCCAGGGCACCTCTCACATCCCCTGAAGCCCAGTCACACTCTCTTTGTGTGCCTGCCCTCGTCCCTCCTTGCCCCCCCCCGAGTTCCTGCTCTCAGCTGTTGGGGCTGTTTGGACACATGGAAGAGAACCAGGTCGTGGGAGTTTCTGCCCCTTCCAACTGGCTCTCAGCCACGGACCAGCAGGCGAGGGGTGCAAAGACCCAGTCCTTTTGCCACCAGTCGGGAAGAGCTCTGAGGTGTGACTGATGCTCTGGATCTTCCTTCTGGGTCAGGCTGATGCTGGGCACACCTTGCTTGGCTTCTTTCTCTTCCCTCTCCTGCTCCCCCTGCATCTCCTTACACCATTCTTCTGGGAACACATTCTCTATAATCCCTTGCACATGAATCCTCGACTCAGGTCCTGCTTCTGAGGAATCTGACCTAAGACATTCTGAACAGCCTCCCCCATGCTCGGCTGCCTGACTTCCCTAATTGATAAAGAGCCAAGGCGGCTCCAGTGGCCAGAGGCTGCCATCCACCAATCATGACCGAGGCAGCCACGCACAACATTCCACCACGCTCCTCACGGCGGTAACACCCTGCACGCACAGCCATCACCCCACAGATCCCTGGAAAAAGGGAGACATGGTGGGATGAAGCAGGTAAAGAAGATGAGCACTTGATGCTCAGAAGCACTAAGGTTGGGAAAACAATGCCAAAATACTGAGAAATGGATCCAAGCTCAACTCACCTACAGATGGGTTATGTGACCCTAGCCGGGCCTCCATGTGACCAATTCAAGCTATGCGACCCTCCAGTGTCAAGTCTGGGTTGAGCTTTTGGCTCTTACAAAGGAAACGTACCACCGTGGAGCTATTCTTTCCAGCCTGTTTGTTTGAATTAGAGCTTTGCAGCATTTTAGTTATGGTATCTCTGGGGAAGAGTGAGTATGTCAGTGTAATTAACTCATCTGATGAGAGAGGTCTTGTTTATTTCCCCTACAAAATAACAGGTGGTGGCTAAGCTCTGATACATTATGGTGATATGAAATGCATTTAGCATAAATCATATTAAATAGGGAGACAAAATGATTTCAAGGTACATCTTTTATTGTTTTAAATTAAGTTTTGCAAGTGAACATCTGCATACCCAAAAGCCACAAAGCTGTTACCCTCTCCCCCCTCAAGGTGCTCTTCTGAGAAAGAGTTAATGACACTCTCGGTTCAACCCACTAAGACTAATAGAAACTTGAGTATTGTTCTCAAATTAGTATCCAAACAATCGATAGCTTTCTAGGACCTTCTTTGTGCATGGGAAATAGCAGTCTAATCAATTTGGGTGATCGCTTAAAACCAACTTATGCAATTCATTTTACAAAATCCACAATGACATTCATTTAATAAACATGTGAGAGCAACACCATGTGCTGGGCATTAAGTAAATAAAGACAAACAAGACAGAGTCTTTGCCACTGAGATCTCCCAGTCTAAAGAAGTAAGGTAGACAATGAGGCATTTTCAGGGATTAAAATGGCAAGGAATATTCTTCTTCTCTAGAAAAACTTCAGAAATTTTAAGAATTGATTTATTTTTTAGGGTCAAGGGATTCCCAATATGAGAAGGTAGAAGAAACATTGTCAGTGAATTGGAATGTTGCAGAACTCCTGATGTGTTGGATTTGCTTTGAGGATCTTAGGTGGGAGGGAAGAAACCAAGCAGAGGCAGGAGGGGGAGCTCAGGTAAGATGAGGAATAAAGAAGAGGAAGGGAAAGGGGGTAGTGTTGGGAGAGGCGAGGGCTGGCACTGGCCTCAAAGATACTAACCCCTCGTCCCCTGGAACCTGTCCCTGGTACCTGACGTAGAAAAAATGCACAGAATGCACATTGTGTCGAATCTTGAGATGGGGAGATGATCTGGGATTATCCCCTGTACCTTAATGCCATCCAAGTGTCCTTATAAGAAAAAGGCAGAGAGAGATCTCGCACCCAGAAGAGAAGACAATGTGACTACAGAGGCAGACTGGAGGATGTAGCCCAGACTTTCTATTATTCCTCAAGAAGAAATTCTAGAAGGAGAAATTATAAAACAATAATAATAACATAAAAGTCCTCCTCTAGACACATTACGATGAAATTTCAGGACAAACAATAAAACTATAGTAAGTTGAAAACATACCAGAGGGCTAAAATAGCTTACCTACATGATTAAAAGTCTGATTTTCATTGGATTTCATTATTAACACTGTAGACTGGAAGACAGGATCTGGTGTCCAAGATCTGAGTTCAAATTCTGCTAACACTATCAATTACCTGGGGGGGCAGCATAGCACACAACCAAGAGCTCAAAAGTCTGTTCCCACTGTTCAATCCTCTCAGAAGCCAACTGCTCAAAGACAGGTAGGTTAGTCAACCCAAGGAAAGTTCTTCACCGTTAGTGACGGCATGCCTCAACTCTACAGAGCCCTGCGTGGACGTCATCCCTGAGAGCAAGTTAAGGCAGTGTAACAGAGTGTCCTTGTAAACCCTGAGTTACAAAACGGAGACCCTGGATCTGATCTGATGCAAAGACCTATTCAATTGCTCAGAAGGTAAAAAGAAATTAAAACTCAGGATGTCCACAGTCACCCAGATTTCCTAGTTCACTTAAGGAAATCTGCCAATGCTGAGACAATGTTCCAGCAAGGCAACAGGCAAATTACGCTGGCTTTGGCTGCCACTGTTGACTCCAACCCGGCTCCACAGGCTGGGAGGGTGTGGCTGGCCACAATCCTCTCTAGTCTCTTCTTTCTTACCCCTGCCTGCTTCACCCACTTGCACCCGCTGATGGGTCCAGGAAGTATCTGAATTTGCAACCTCTGCCAGAAACAAGAGACTTCCGGGAGCCAATTCTGGGCCTGCAGGAGTAAGCTTTCTCCTCCGCACTCAGTCTGGAGCCCCAGGCTCAAGAGACCAGAGTCCTCAGTCCATGATAGGCATGCTCTAGACCCACAATGTAGCACATTATCATTTCATTTCAAAGGAGTGACTGCTGGAATTACATTTCCCAAGTAAAACAATAACACAATTCCCAGTTGATCAGCAAATAAATAAGAGAAAACAGCTTTGTAATTATTTCAACAGTGGTCTGATTAAAAATAAAAACAAAAAACAAAAAACCATCAAACCTCATGTCATGAGAGACAGAGCAGGAAGGAGCCCTGAGCAAACATTTTACCTGCCTGGAGCCCAGCACAGGCTACCCCGAAGATGACTCCTATAATGAAAAGCTGTCGTTCGCAAATGACTCGTCACGTGATAACTGCTGAAGATGTTGAGAGGCGTGCGGTGCATGTGAAAATGAAATTAATCAATATGAAGATGAAGATCAGCAGTCTATCACAGCCGAGCTGTTTGATAATAATGAAACGGGGGCGGGAGGAACACACAGGGCTCCAGAAACTCACGAAAGTGCAGGAAATGTCAATGGTAATCACGAATTAGTAACTATGGCTAGAAATGGGAGGAACAAGAATAAGCAGGCAAAGGAAAAAATATTGTCAGGAAACAACCACATCTATTCCTACATCCCTAGTCCAAGCCACCAATGTATTTCCCTTGAATTATGACAGTGAATGACCCACTTACTTGTCCCCTGCACTATGTTACCTCACGGCAGCCAGAATGGTCCAGTTATAACACGATTTACATCGAGCGACCCATCCCTCTCATCAGATGCTCCCACTGGCACCCAAGTCACTTGTTTGTAAAAGCTTCTATCTCCACATGACCTATGAAACTTGAATGAGTGGGTCCCACATCACCTGTGTCCCCTTCCCATCCTCTATGCCCATCAACCAGATGCACCATTTCCGAAACACCAGCCATGGTTTCCTCTCCGAGGACTGGCACGTAGTCTTCTGTCCTTCTGCAATTTGCTTCTTTTGGGCACCTTGGAACTTGCTTCTCATCCCCTTCCAGTCTTCTTGTAAAGTCCACCTCCCCATGCAGCTCTCCCTAGCCAGTCTCTCTGAAAGAGCCATCCTCTTCCCATGCACACTTCCCATTTCCTTCCTTCCTTCACTTTCCTCTTAGCATGTGACTCTCTCCAAGACAAATATTTGAGACAATGCATCTAATATGTTGTCTGTCTCCCTGGTTAGACCCCAAGCTCCAGGAGATCATAAAGTTTTACTTATGTTGTTCTCTGTTGTATCCCAAGTACCAGAAGAGTGTCTGGGTTGTAATAGGTGCTCAATAAATATTTGTTGCATTCATGATAATTCAGAGATAAGCAGGAAAAGAATGATGACAACATGCAAAAGGATTTTTTAACTTTTCCATCCCCCAAATGGCCCCCTCTGCCTCCAGAAGGATTCATAAAGGTGGTGACCAGTACACCAATTTTCTCCCAACAGAACAGATAAAATGGAAGTTCTGCAGATACGAGCATGAAGATCTGTGTCTGGAAGGATGACTCCTGCCCCTTTTTCCTCTGGGGTAGTTAGATGGTGAATCCCAGCCTAAAACCACCAGTCTCCCTCTCTCCTCCTCCTTCATTAAGAATGCAAATGATTTGATTTGTAATTCCATTTGACAAACACTTATTTGCTGAACTGAATTTGCAAGGATGCTCAGGTTTCGATGTGACAGAAAGGGAAAATTGTTAGGCTTGGAAGAAGTTTTTATTCCACTCATCTGTGAAGATTAACAATGACTATTAGGCATTAGTCCGGTCACATTGTATTTGTGCAATCTCCTGTAAAAGCCACTGATGGTCATTTGGCAATAGGGGATGCTTTTCTGCAAAACTATAGCAAGGACAAGACTGAAGAAAGAGAAAATGGTGCATTTGCAAAAGGCCCATTCTCCCAGGGTATTTTCTGCTTCTGGGTGAGTCCTCCCAGTCCAGCTGGGCCTCTTAGAGTGTAGATCACTGCCGCAAGACAGGTATGCAGGCCAAAGAGGCAGGGCCACAGCAGCTGACTCCCCTTGGAAAACCATACTAAGTCAGTAAGCATTGTTTTCATTATCTTTTCTCCTTCTTCAGTTTTGAAGAGATACCTGAAAGGTTCAGGAAGACCTTCTAAATAATCATGCTTGCAACCAAGTACTTTGCATTCACTTCAATAGTACTTGGGGGAAGGGTTTCTCAACTACAGCACTGTTGAAATTTGGGCCTGGAAAATTCTTTGATGTGTGTGTTTTGGGGGCGGGGGTCGGGGTATTCCTGTTCATTGTAGGATGTTTAGCATCACCCATGACCTCTACCCATTAGATGCCAGTAGCACTACCTCCCACTGAATCAAAAATGTCATTAGACTTGGCCAAATGTTCCCTGGAGGGTGGAATCATCCTCAGTTGAGAACTACTGTTGGAGAATGATCTTTCTGCAAACTGAATCATATTTTCAGCACTACAGCTAAAAATAAGATATGAATACATCCTATCAATGGATTAATGTGGTATGTTCTATGGTCGTCCCTTTTTCTCCTTATGAGTTACTGCCACCATATTTCAGGCTCTTGAGAGCTCTGTCTTAATCGGGGAGGAAATTTGATTGCAAGGAACAGAAATCCAACTCCCTGTGACCAAGTGAAATCAAAAAGTATTTGTCTTAAGTATGCAGAAAAATTTCTAAACTAAAAAAAAAAAAAAAGCAAAGGGAAAGTTTCCAAGATATACAGCTGGTCAGTCTCCTCCTCTCCATTCCCTTCATCCCTTTCCCCACCACCATTTGCCTTCCAGATAGCAACAAGAGGAGAGTCCTTTAAGTCATACATCATGGCTCTTGCACCTGTCCTTTTGCCTACAGTGTTCTCTCCCCATATGCCCATATGGCTTGCTTCATTCCTTCATTCAAGCTCCTGCTCAAGTAGGGCTTTTCAGAGGACCTATCCTTGACTAGTCTATTTAAAATAGCAAAATCCCCTCCCATTATTCTCTGGGTCCTTATTCTGTTATCCTTTCATCAGAGCTCTTAACGCTACAGCATAACTTCAAGCAGTGATATTTATTGTCTCTCTCCTACTTCTATAAAGCAAATTCCAGGAGGTGAGTCCACTTCAATCTCATATCCCCAAAGCCTAAAACCTCAGAGGCTGACCCTTCTGAATCCATATTTTTTCTCAATCAATATTTGCCAAATACCCCTTCCTTCTCTGAAGACAGACTCATATGTTCAATACCCTTATAAGAAAGTCATCACAGATATTCCAAAATCTCATTTTAGGACCCCAACTTGATAAGAATCTCTAGTTTGAACTCTAGACCAGTTAACTAGTCCATTACTAGTGGTACTAGTAATTAGTGGTACTAATGGTACTAGTCTGTACCATTCTGAATTTGGAGAGAAAAACCATCTGATGTGATTATCTTGTTCTATGCCCACTCCTTGTCCAACCACGTGGGGTCAAAGATCAGGCATCTAGGGACACATCTACTAAGCCATGAATAAAGTCAATTATCTAGGAAAGGGGTATGAATGGGTCTAGATGATGTAATGTTAGGTATTAGAGATTTCAACTTTCTCACTGTCTTTCCTCCAAGAGCTTATGGACTTTCTTGGAGATTCCGAGAATGAAGCTCCCTCACAGAGCCTAAAACTCAGTCATGTTGGCAGGGCAGAATGGCTAAAGTGATATATAAGCTCAAGGCCATGGCAAGTGGGTGATAGTTACCCCTCCACTGTCCTTGGGTCAGTAATAGGAATTTTAATCTTGAGATCAAAGAAAGGTGCCAAGACTAAAGTCAAAGGAGTCTAACTGAGGAGGAGAAAGTAAATTATTCTCAAATACTGAGAAACCAAGCAGAAGGTATGTATAAACTTGAAATCATAGTCCAGGCTGAAATGTGGTTGGGAGTTTACCTGGGATGTGTTATTAGGAGAGGAGGGAATATCAATACTTGGAGAACCAAGACAAAAAGAAAGACTTAAGCGTATGGATTGAGCATGAGGAAATTGGTAAAAAATAAAATCCTTCCTTATTCTTTGATAAGAGAATCTTTCATAAGAGGGTGGGCAGATCAGAGTCCCTTAGCCACAGTTTACTAGGAGTCTAACTCTGGGAACCAGAGAGGATGTCTGCAGAAGTCTTATATGCCTTTTCTGAGAAAGTAAGAGAAGGGATGTGATGTCTCTTGAACAAAAGGCTGATCTCAGCAGGAGGTGGTGATGTAGCTGGGCATAGGCCCAGGGGATTTTGGTCCTAATAACCAGCTCTCATCAAGGGCCAATCCATCATGTACACTATTTCCATGTTAATGATATTAAAATGACACTTACAGCATGTCACTCGTTTGTTCAGAAGCCATCAATGACTCATTGAGGCCTATTGGATGAAGTACAAATGTCTCGACCCTGCACTTACAGTCTTCCATGATTTACACTAAAGAGTTTATTGTCCAAGAGCCAGTGAAATGTAAGACTGAGTGATATGGGTTAAATCATGTCTCCCCTAAAAGATATGTTGAGATCCTACACCTCAGTACCTTAGAATTTGACCTTACTTGGAAATAAGTTTTTTGCAGAATTAACCAAGTCAAGATGAGGTCATTTAGAACAGGCTCTAATCCAATATGACTGGTGTCCTCATAAAAAAAGAAATTTGAGAGGCACTTGGGTGGTTCAGTGGGTTAAAGCCTCTGCCTTCGGGTCAGGTCATGACTTCAGGGTCCTGGGATCGAGCCCCACATCAGGCTCTCTGCTCAGCTCAGCAGGGAGCCTGCATCCCCTGCTCTCTCTCCCTGCCTGCCTATCTACCTACTCTCTCTCTATCTGCCTATCTACTGCCTATCTACCTACCTATCTCTGTCAAATAAATAAATAAAATCTTTAAAAAAAAAAAAAGAAATTTGGACACAATACAAAGGGAAAACTATGTGAAGACACACAGGGAGAAGATGGCCATGTGGTGACAGAGGCAAAGTTGGACCAATGTATATACTAAGCCAGGGAACATCGAGGATTGCCAGCCACCATCAGAAGCTAGAAGAGCCAAGGGAAGATTCTCTCCTGGAGTCAGTAGACAGAGCCTGGACTTGCTAACAGCTTCATTTCCCACTTCACAGCCTTCAGAGGGATGATAGAATTTGTTTCTTTTGTTTTAAGCCACCTAGTTTGGAAAACTTTGGTACAGCAGCCCTAGGCAATGAATTCCCTGGGGAAATGCTGCAATGATGGCACACAACAGGAGGGTAACCAGTTCTCCCAGTTTATCCAGGATGGAGAGTTTTTCACAGGGACTTTCAATACCAAAACCGGTGAAATCTAAGCACACTGGAGGCAACTGGTGACCTTCTTTGGCACTTCCTCCCTTCTGCAGCCAGAACTCCAGGGAGGAAGCCGATTAGTTTGCAAAAAGAACCAGGAACTCCTTTTGAGAGTCAAGTTAAGGAAGATGATCAAGGTACAACTTTGTGGCATCAACCAAGCACAGTGGCAAAAAAAGGGGGGGCGGCGGGCAATGGGAAGACAAAGAGACACAAAAGGATAAATTTAACAAGAAGGTCCCATAAATTAAGATCAGGAAATTAATTCCCACAAGGGCTGAATCAGGACAGAGATAAGGGAGATGGTGAGAAACAGAAAATGCCCTTATCTGCCCTCCCGGCACACCACCAACACCCCCCCCCCCCCCCGCCAGGGCAGATTCACCATATCCTTCCGAGCATTGAGTAAATTTTTAATGTATTTAAAGATTCAAAGATTGATTGATTGATTGATTGATTGCTTTGAGAGAGACAGAGAGGGTGGGAAGGAGCAGAGGGAGAGGGAGAAGGGAAGCAGATTCTTCGATGAGCATGGAGCCTGACTCAGGACCTGATCTCAGGACCCTGAGATCATGACCTGAGCGGAAGGCAGACACTTAACAACTGAGCTACCCAGGCACCCTGAGATCTTATTTTAATATGAATTTTTTTTCTTATTAGGGTTCAACATTTTCAAATGTTTATTATCCTTTTGCATTTCTTCTTGGAGGGTTGGAATAGTTCGTCTTTTGCCCACTTTTCTCCATTGACCTCAGTCTTTAAAAATTGGTTTGTGTGAGCTCTTCAAGAGTAAATATATTCACACCTTTTGAGCCATGTACATTGCCCATATATATCTTTATTTATAGTGTGCCTTTTCATAGGGTTTATGTTACTTTTTCAAGTATAGAAATTTTATTTAAATTGTTAATGTATCCTGTGTGATTTCAATATTTTTTTAAGTATAGACAGCCCTTGCCCACACAGAGAACAAATTAAAATTGTTTTTAATTTTTTAATAGAAAATGTTAATATTTTATCTCTAGAAATAGAGAACCAACAGGTTAAAATACTTATCTTTCCATTTCATTATAAAAAGTCATGTCATCTTTACTTGTTCTATTAAATGGCTCTCCCTTTTCCTGCCCAGGCCTGGCAGAATGCAAACCAGGGCCTGGGCTACAGCAGAGAGAACAAAAGATGGAATGTTGGAGAAAACAGGAACAGGCTAAGATAATGAAGCGACTTTCAAAAGCCAGGTCAGAAATAAAGGGAGGAGGAATCCTCACAAAGGTGGGTTGTGAGGATGAATTGGAAAGCTATCATTTCCTTGTTAATGAAGGCAATAAATACTGGAGATCATATGAAACATTGCTTATCATTTTGTACTTCTAGAACTAACTTTTAAGGAGGTATTTCCTGGTAAGCCATACTTCACATTTCTGTTGGTGAAGTCTCCGGCTAGGAGAGAGCGGCGGCCTCCTGTGGATGGCAGCTGTCCTCTGTCCTGTATCTAGTCTCCCAAATGTCCACATGGACCTGAGAAGCTGGCTATGGGTTTCCCTCCCACTTTCCCCTCCACCCACATAACATCCTCCTTCCCAGTCTCCTTGCACAACTTCTGCCTTTGATGTTAGAACTTAGAGGATCCTGGGGTGCCTGGGTGGCTCAGTGGGTTAAGCCTCTGCCTTTAGCTCAGGTCATGATCTCAGGGTCCTGGGATCAAGCCCCACATTGGGCTCTCTGCTCAGCAAGGGAGCCTGCTTCCCCCTCTCTTTCTGCCTGCCTGTCTACTTACGATTTTTCTATCAAATAAATAAATAAAATTTTAAAAAAAGAAAAAGAACTTACGGGCTCCTAAGATTCTCCCTGCCCCATTCCAGAAGTCTAGCGTTCACCTTTTAAAAGAGGAATGATTATATAATATCTTTTACTTTTTCACTATTTATATAATTTATCTTAAGTATTATTTACTTGTATGGAGCAGTGTTTGATGTGTTCTGTGTTTAAGATCTGGGAATGTGCCTCATGTTCTTTTATTTCTCACTAAATTCAACTGAAAATAATGTTCACGTATACATTTTTTTTCTCAATAAGTTGTGCTTTCTTTTTTTTTTTTTTTAAAGATTTCATTTATTTGTTTGAGAGAGACTGAAAGCAAGAGAGATCATAGAGTGAGCTGAGAATCAGACTCACCCATAAGCAGAGAGCCCGACACGGGACTCAGTCCCAAGACCCTGAGATCATGACCTGAGCCAAAGGCAGACACTTATCGACTGAGCCACCCAGGTGCCCCTTGATAAGTTGTGTTTTCTTCTTGTGTATCCTCAGCATCTGTCAGAAACTAAATAGCACCTGTTGGTAAATTGCCTATACTTTACTAATAAATTGACCTTTTTTTGTAATATCACATACAGGGGAGAACAAATCACTTTCTGCTGACTTTTCTAGAAGGCAACCTTGGCATATATTGAAATCCCCTATATTTACAGAGTACACTGGGCCAGTACTCTGATAGGTGCTGGGAATTCAGATTAATAAGATTGTTGTGAACTTTATCTTCGGGAAGCTCATTTTGGAATGTGTTTTAGGGAATACCTTCCCTTTTCTGGCCTAGCAGACCTGCTTACCAGTACTGCAGTACTTAGTTTAGGGATAGGAATGGCCCCACGGGATCCTAGAAAATTTGATGTGGAGCAAAAAATCTCACCTCTATTGTTTCCTGGCAGGAAGGAGTAGTGTAGAATAACTCACAATTGTAAGTAACAATTTCCAAGAAAGATGCAAGACATTGCTGATCCTGTCAACACTTTGTTGATTAACTTTCTTTGGAAGAGCATCTATAACAACTAATCAATAACAGGGCCAAATCTACTACTGACTCTTTGGTTGATTGAAGTTTAAAAAAAAAAAAAAAAAAAAGCAACTCATGTTTATGTAATTTTTAACAACTACCAGAACGAATCCTGAGCCCGTGTTTGACAATCCAAATCCCTTTAAAGGCCTCGTAGGGATAGTGACTTGTTTATTGATCAAATCCTTGTGTTTGGCAAATTACTTTCTCTATGAAATTGGGGGAAGATAGCCCAACAGTATGAATGAGTTAGGTTTTTTTTTTTCTTCTGAGGCCAATAACAAAAAAATTTATACAGAAGAATTATATGTGAATTAGCAAGCAAGACAGTGGGACTGATCTTCATAGGAGAAAATCTAAATATTTGTCCAACCAAAAATAGTCCTACTTGTCTCCTGTCTGTTAAGGCAAAAAGGAAACAAGAGACAGAGTATATGTTAATCCTAAAAAGGAACAGTTTGAGAATGAAGATTTAAAATTTTCTCCAAGAAAAGGAATGAAATGGGAAGATTTTTCCCTTTTCTTTAAACTGATAACATACAGTGAAATTGCACAACTGTAGACATTTATCATGTGAACAATTAGACAATTCTTCATTGTATCTCGTTGATTAACTATTACTTTTAGGCAGAATAAATAGCAGATTAATTAACAATCTAGGCAGCACCATCACTGGCCAATCAGAGCAGGGATACCCTGCACACACATTAACCCTTTAGCTGCTAGGGGGCCCTAGGGTAGAGGCTTAGGTGGCCAGGAAAAAGCAGGGGGCTTTTAGAGGGGCTTTGAGAACTCTCAAGAGCCAAATACAAACTGGTATGGCATTGCCAATCATCCCTGTTGAATATCAACTCTAACTTCAAGGTCAAGCCCCATTACAAAGAATGTTACAGAACCATCACAAATCTTTTGATGTGATATTTTGTCCTAAGAGATTCCATTATTACCATAACCCCTAATTACACACTTTTGGTTCAAAGGGGACAGAAAGAAAATAACCGAGGTGCAGTCCCTTTAAACGTCAGCAAGGAAATGCAAAGATCTAAGAAAGTGGAGAGGAAGTTCAAGGTTATGCACTTGTCAGTACCATCTCTTCCTTTCTCAAGAGCTTAAATCTTTCAGTGGGCTGCCTTTGGTTTGGATGGTGTAGGAGTCAGGGATCTTCAGAAAAACAGAAACAGGTTCTTCACTGAAAACAGATTCTTTAAGAAAGAAGCTTCTTCAGAGAAAAGAGAGCTTTATTTTAAGAAATTTGGTCACATGATCTTAGGGGCTAGCAGTGCTAAGCTTTGTAGAGCAGACTTGCAGGAAATTTAGGTTAAGAGCTGATGTTGTAGCCTGAGGTCTGACTCTGAAGGGTATACCATCAGGCAGAAAACTCAAGCAGAGTTTCTATATTGCAGTCTTAATACAGAATGACTTCTTCCTCAAGAAATCTAGTCTTTGCTTTTAAGGCCTTCAACTGATTGAATGAGGACCACCCACAGGATAAAGGGTAATCTGATTTACTTAAAGTCAACTGGTTAAAAATGTTAATCACATCCACAAATAGAGATGTGAGGAATTCACAGCAATATCTAGACTAGCATTTGAAAAAACAGGTGGGCACCATAGCCTAGCCAAGTTGACACACAAAATTAACCATCACAGGTGGGTATTTTGGAAGGTTACTATTGGGCAGGAGATAGAGATGCTACTCTATGGAAAAATCAAAAGCACATGACTAATTCAGTATCTTAAAGCATGTACTCTACTCCAGACCCAGTGCCAAGGGTGTCTCTCATTTATACCTCTCAGTAGCCTGGCAGAATAAATATTTTTATTATTCTACTTTGCATATGATCAAACCATGGTTTAGACAGATAAGGTTGCTTGCTGTACTAGTTTACTATTGTTGCTATAACAAATTAATACAAACTTAATGGCTTAAAATAAAACAAATTTATCTTACAGTTCTGGAAGTCAAGAATCTGAAATGGGTCACACTGGATCAGAATCAAGGTGTCAGTGGGACTGCACTCCTTTGGGGCCATGTCCTTACCTTATCCAGCTTCTGGAGTTGGCTTGTATGTCCTAGCTTGTGGTGTTTTCCTCAACCTCAAAGCTAACAGCACAGCATCTTCCAATCTCTCTTACTGTGATCCCCCTCACCTGATGATATTGGGCCCACCCAGATAATCCAGGATAATATTCCACCTCACAATTCTTAACTTAATCATATCTGCAAAATCCCTTTTGCCAGGTAAGGAGACATATTGACAGGGTTTGGGGACTAGGGCACCAACATCTTTGGGGAAACCATTGTTCTGTCTCCATACTTGTTCAATCACACAAAGTAACAGTGCTGAAGACTGGATTCCAATCCAATTCTAGCCAACCACAGGGCCTATGCTCTGGACTACAGTGGCATTTCATCTCTCACCCATAGCACATAAACAGATGTAAGTCATCTGGGTGCTTGTTTATTTCTTGACTAGAAGCAGGAACCACCAAAAGCATAGGTCATAGAGAATTGTAAGCAAGGTAACAAGTACTGTTCAGTAAGTTATCCCAAGGTACATGGAAATGCTTTGTTATAAAGAATGCTCTGGCATCATGAGATCATACTTTCATGACCAACTGAAAAAGGTGAATTCTTCAGGCTTTCAACACTACACTGAATCACATAGATTAGTTATAAAGCCAAATTTGGAAGAGACTGAATTAAAACGTGCTTTTGCCAGAAGAGAGAAAGGAGACAAATAAGGACACGTTAATGCCAAAGCTATGGCTATTGTCCTCACACAAAACATCCCCAAATCTCAAGGATCAGTTTTCAAACTTGACCGACTCTAAGAAGCTACATGGATAAAATGGGGTTTGGAGGATTTGAAAAATAAAGCTTGGAATCTCCAGGCTTGTGGCAGAGAGAAGAGGGATTTATTCACTTGGGTGAGGGGAGTTCAAAACAGAACTCTAAGACATCATGAATAAAATAGCCCAAGGAAATGAAAAATAATACAACAAGCCGTTCCATACAAGCTCACCGTCGAGTCTCATCCAATGGTCTTTTCACAAATTGTGCAGCTAATCGAGCTGTAAGACAACATATAAACACAATGCCAGTCTGCTCAAAGGGCATGAACCCGAGTGCAGTAGGCAAGAATGCCTACTTCATGACACAGATGCACAAAAAAATCTTACTTTTCAATGACTTGATTCCCCCCCTCTGTTTTCTCTGCACTGAAGAATATTTGGCTGTTGATTTATAGATATGATCATCTCCAAAATACCACTTCTCTTCTTTTGCCGGAAGATTGAACAGTAGAGAAGAAAGGGATTTTCATCTGTGTTCTACGTACACGTCCCAGGAAATACTGATGGCCTTATTATAGCCTGTGCATGATCTGTAATGGGGCCCTTTGCACCTCAGTGAACCCTCAACAATGTCTGGAGATCCTTTGGGTTGTCACAACTCAGAAGGTGGGAACAGAGGAGTGGGAGGTGTTACTGGCTTCTAGCGTGTAGAGGTCAGGGATGTTGCTAAACATGGTATAATGCCCAGAACAGCCCAGGTCAAGGAAGTATCCAGCTCAGGGTATTAATATTGACAAAGTTGAGGACCCCTGATGTGTAAAGTATAGCAGTGAAGGCCAGGGTTTTGGAACCGGAAAGCTTGTGTTCAAATCCTGGCTCTGCCACGGACAGGCTGAAAACCTTCAGATTTATTTCCTCGTCTCTAAACTAGACAAAGAAGGTACCCACCTTGTAGGGTATTTGTGGGGATCAAACAAATTAAGCTAGGTGAGTTCTTTGAGTACCAGCTGGCACAAATTACACCCACGCTGTACAATAGGTCATAATATAATACCAGAATCACTGGCCCAAAATTATTTGTTACTTTCCTCTCTCCCCCAACTCCCTCACTAAACTGTGAATATCAGAAGGGCAGAACTTGACCTTAATCGTCCACATCATCTCAGCACCAAGCCCATGACCTAAATGGACTTAAAACAGATTAGAACCAAAGACGCAACCCTCTGATAGAACTTTTAGCCAATGTCAACCGGTGCTTACCCCTGTTGGCTCAGCCCTTGTCACGTCCAGGCAGGCTGCCCTGATAGCCTTTGTGCCCAAGGGCGTTCTTGGCTTCCTGGTCCACCATTTCTAAAACCTGGCAGGCCTAATTGGCCAGAGCATTGATGCCTCTGGGAGTAGCCCTTAACCACTGATGGAAAGATGTACAAATGTCTAGCTTCTTTGCCCCCGACACAGAGGACTCAGAGCTGTGTCTTCTCTGTCTCCAGGGTCCCAGGCGGGAAGAAGCTGGACAACATGCCTTCCTATCCTTGTCTGGCTTCTCCAAACCCTGATCAGTGTTCGTTGGTTTCTTCTCTGCACGAACCCCTACACCCCAATCCCCATCACAGGGTTGGCCCTGGTGGGGGGCAGGGAGCTCCAACGAGCACACCCTACAGGAGTAGATTGGATCAAACTGCCAGGCAGTTGGTGCCCTTGACTTAAAATATCTCTGCATAGTCGTAGGGCTTGGGCTTTCCTCCTGCTCATTTCTCATTTCTCGGGGCATGCGTCTCCATCCTCAAGATGGCAGGGACAGAAATGGGAAGTGGAAGGATAATCCGTTCTCAGAGCAATGAAATAAATAATTCGCCTCCAGGTATGAGGTTGGTATTAAATGAAACTTGAGGTGATCTTCTGAGCAGAGCTGGGGGCACCTGTGACTTTTAAATGGAGCTACTCTGTTTCTAGGGAAATACACACTTTTAAAATGAAGCTCAAGGCTAAAGGCTTCAAACAATAAATCTCCCTGAGGCACACTCCTCTAGGGACAAATATAGGGGGAAGTTTTCTAAGAGGGTGCTTGGTTTATCACTTGGTGACTTTTTCACAGAGGAAGGAAGTCCCTTTGTGTCCACTGAGAAACCAAACCCACCTAACCCTCTTTGATGGTTCAAGAGTTTTTCAGTTGTTTCCACTCCACCCCTTAAAGACCTCATTTCAATGCATTTCCTTTTGAAAATAACCCTTCAGGAGTTGAAACAGATAGCATGTTAGTAATCACTGCTGTTCCTTATGCCCTTTCCTCATGACCTGAAGAAAGAAAAAAAATCAAACATATAATAATAATAAAAGCCATTCCGCTGTGTAATTAAAACACAACCTCAAATCTGTTCTCTTATCCTGCATAGAGAACTGTGTGTAATAACGGTAATAAACATTTGTGGAGCGCTTACTATGTTTCAGGCATTCAAGTTCATTTTCTCACTGGGCAGCTCCATAAGTAATATCATGCCCATTTTGCAGGTGGGAACATTTGAGAAGGCAAGCTTACAAAATGGACCAAGTTCAGGTCACACAGCCCATAAGGAGTAGAGCTGGGATTTTTTTAATCTAGAAGACTCTGACTTTAGAGTCCGACACGTAGTGGTTACCTTTATGTGAAACTGCAGTGCAGTTGAACTGGTAAACATCATCGGAGTAAAGCTGATAATTATTCCCTTCAAAATCAGGCATGAAGACAGAGAACATATAAAAACTGACAATCATCAGAGGGAAAAGTCCAATACATAGGGAAGAAGTGCTGCAAATTGCCAGTGAGTTTTCTAAGAGTCTAACAATTGTCAACTGTATTTCTCTTATGTATGTCAAACACGCAAGCGCCCACAACAGAAGCTTGGAGGTATCTGATCTGTAGAAAGATAAAATTGGAGCCAGAAGTAATTGAATAAATAGAAAAATGAGACTTTCGGTAATGAAAGAGAGCTGGGCCCCACAGCACGAAGGCCAACACAGGAATTGTAAGACCTCACAGATTGCACAGAAGTGAATGTGCTAAACCTTCCTCACATTCCCCATCTGCCTCTCACTCTGAGCCTGGTGTCAGACTGCCCTAGATCAACTCGGAGCGCCAACACTCGCTAGCTGTAGGGACTGGAGAAGTTCCCTCCTCTTTTGTCAGCCTCTGTTTTCTCACTAAAATATGACCAGGGATAACACCTCAAATTGTTGTGAAGATTGAATGAGAAAATTCATGCAAAAGGCATGACTTGATGGTGGCATGTAATAAGCACTCAATAAATATTCAGGAGGATCCTTCTGCCTCCACTGAATCCTGGTGCACGGTCAACACTGGCCTCCAGCTCTACCCAAATGCCCTGGCACTTGGCTCCCCTTGCAGCCCAAAACAAAGAAGAAAAACCCAGGTTCTGGAAACTGGCCTTGAGTTCCAGGGAGGGGCTAACACAAGGACGGTACAAGAGTTCACAGGACTCCAAGCTCAAAGGAATCCCCTCTTTGGTTCCCAGCATCTCTGGGATGGGATCTTACAATGAAGTTACTGGAGGACAGTCCAGCTGTGGGCAGAGGAGGTCTCATAGTGCTTCGAGGAGCCTGAGCAGAAAAGAATGCTAATAACCAGGAGACAGTATATTTAGGTCAGAATTTGAGAGACCAGTGGGTGGCCCAGAGCATAGGCCTTTTCTCCAGAGCCTCATAAAAATATCCTCCACTGACCAAAGACACTTTACAGAACTTATTCCTGGTCTTTATCCTAAGTGGAGAAGCACGCCACGTTTACAGTTTTGATCGGTCTCCAGGTTCAAATAACCTACCACAATGCCCTGGTTAGGAAGAGATGCATTTGGGACATGAATTCAGACATCCTGGTCCAGAACCTACATTCTTTCTCCTTCCTCTTCTGTGTGTCTCTTGTGTGATTAGCGTTTCTATAGCTTTACCTAAAACCAGTATGTTGTAGATACAGAAAAGCACCATTTGCACCTCCCTTGAAGGTAAGACTTGCTGCCCACCTGCCTCACCTTGAATCCAGGAGCTGCCATAGCTGAAAAATGCCAGCGGGCCCCAGGTCTTGCCCTTGGACCAGCTAGTATAGTGACAGAGCCAGCCAGGTTTGGCCATTTCTACCCAAGGTGGGTTGCCATGATGGACAATCCCAGCCCCAGAGCTCCCTGCAGAATTTCTACCCAAGGTGGGTTGCCATGATAGACAATCCCAGCCCCAGAGCTCCCTGCAGGGCTAGCCAAGTTTCTGCTGAGCCTACATTTTACTTGACTTGAGCTTCTGTGCAATCCTCCTTCCTCCCCTTCTTTTTATAGGCATTGATCCCAATAAACATCTTGAACCTCCAGTTCAGCTTCCAAAGAACCCAACCTGCACTAGGAAGTGAGGCTGTTAAGCCACAGAAAAGTAGGCTCAAATAGTTGGGTTTCAGGGCAAAAGACCCCAGTCGGACCCTAGCGCATCCATCCCTACCGCTGAGTCAGGCAAGCCCAGTAACTCACTGAACTTACATAAAAATAAAGACGATTATTTCTTCACAGATTCAGCCAAGACAATGTATAAATATAAAGAATAAAAATCACAGCACTTCTTACAATGACCATCACTGATCCTGCAAGAACCCCCCTCACTCCATTGCAGAGGAATGAGAAAGGTTATTTTGTGGCATGGGAAAAATGCTCCTTCCCACCCTTGCCTCCAAATAACTCCAACCCCCTCTCAATCCCTCTCTCTTTGTCATTCTTTTCCAAAACTCTCCAAAATCAGCATCCCCAGCAGTGGCAGAAAGTAAGAAACATTGTGATTCTTGGAACAGCAGAGCTGTAGCATATAATTAAATCATTAAGAGGCAAATTAACTCCTCTAGCGATACTCTTCTAAGTATTTGTGGGCAAACCCATTAGCATTGTGCCAGTAAATCCTGAAATTTCTTTGCAGGCAGGCTGAGCAACTATAGCATCAAAGGCAAGGGGTGGGTTGGGGAGTGAGGTGCACAGGTGGTTTGACCCCCCATGGAGATATGTGGGACGGGGAAGGTGGGGAACGTTAATGGCACGTTGTGACTGTATTTCATAAGCCCTCTGCAAATACAACTGCTGAATTTCCCCTGCTCAGAGCCAACAATGAATCTAGTCTTTTTCCCAGGAAAACCATGTTAAGAGCTTTTGGTTTCTCCTCCACTCTGTCCTCATCAACACTCCTTAATTCTGTTGAATTCATTCAGGTTGGATTCTTGGCTTTTGGGAGGGGCCCAGCTGGGGAGGGGGTTCCTGGGTCATTAGGGAAGGCATCTTCCAGGGGTACACTTTGTCGCTCTTTATTTAGCTGGGTTTTCAGAATAGCAAACATGAAGTGGGCTTCAATTCTGTAGCCAAATATGTACTTGTGCTATTGACTCCAGTTCAAGCTGGTCAGTCTGGTTGGCTGTCTGTAGCCTTCAGTTCATCCAGGCTTGAGTATTTCAGTCAATATGTTGATCTTTTATATGACGACCCTGCTTAAACCATTTAATAAAATGTAAACAACATGAAAGTGTATTGGAAGTCAACACAACTCATCATTGCCGCTTATACACTCATCAAGATCCTGGGGGGAAGAGGGGGTTGCCTGACCTGATTGGAGGTTTCCTCTAGAGTCATACAATAATTTTAGCTGTGAGAGGAAATTTTATGGCATGTGAGATTAGCCCACACTAATGCAAGGTCAAAAATAATAGAATCAATAGGCAAACTCAATACTGTTAACATTTTGAGAAAATTACTCCCAGAAAACAATGTCAACAACAGATTGAAATGGGTCTCCATAGTCGTCCTATCGATTTCCTTTCACTTTGGTGGCAATCTCTTTCTTTTATGCAATATGGAATTTTCTTAGTCTCTTTTTTTTTTCAGCTCTGCTTTAAACATGGAATATTTCTGTTGTACTTTTTTATTGACTGATGTCAAATGTTACACATGTCAAAAAAAAACTACATGGGTCATTCACATTGAAGAGAACAGAATATAGAGACTTACTTCATCATATGAAGCCTTCAGTGGGTCTTTAATTTAGGGCCCAAGTGATAAATTTGAGAGTTATTTTAATTATAGAGAGGTGTTCAAGTGCAAAGAGTGTCATTATTCAATTACTAACTAAATAAAAGTCTTATACTAGAAGCACATGGCCTCAGAAATGGTTTTATATGAGATACATTGTGTGCCATGTTGCCATCTTGATGTTGGAAGGGAAGACTGTGGTTGGACGGACCCATGCTGTTTAGTATAGATTATCAGTAAATAGCCAAGCATTAGCCAGTAATAGAGACATTCCACGCCATCCCCCCAACTGTTCTGCTACAGACTTCCCACTTTAGCCAATGAATTCATCACCCCCACCAACCCAATGACTTATTCAAGCCAAAACCTTGGGAATTACCATTAATGTCTTTCTTCCCCACAGTCAATCCATGAGCAAGTTGGGGCAGTTTTACCTCCCAATTACATCTTGAATCCACTCACTTCATTCTACCTCAGGCCATTCATTGCATGAGCTTCTTTCCTGTTCTTCCAAGTCCCATTTTTTTTTTCTCAACAGGCTGTAATGATCTCTTTAGACACAAATTAAATCCCATGTTCTCATCCTTGAACCTCTGTCATAGCTGCCATTGCACTTAAAATCAAATCCACACCTGCTTACTGGCCCTACGTGGTCTGGGCCCTGCCCACCTCTCTCTCCTCATCACATCCTTAGCCTTTCCTGGCCTGACCTCCCAAGCTCCAGCCCCACTGACCTCCTTTTGTGACCTAAAACATGTCATTCACATTCCAAGGCCTCTGCCTGAGCTGTTTCTTCTTCCCAGCACAAATGTCTCCCAGTTTTCCTCTCAATGGCTCCTTCTTTTTAGCCAAGACTCAGTCCTCCTGGCAGACCCTCATCTGAACATGTTGCCAAAGGATGCTCTCAGCTTTACCCTCATCCTCCTAACTATTTTCTCACCTGCATCATTTCTATGAGGGTGTTGACATTCATATCTATGATTCAAGTGTGTAAAAGAGTGATGTGGGAGTAGCAGAGTACATAAATCATTTTCCTTAACATATAATTCTTTGGTTCTTCTTATTTTAAGTAGGCTCCACACCCAATGTGGAGCTCAAACTCATGACCCTGAGATCAAGACCTGAGCTGAGATCAAGAATTGGACACATAACTGGTGCCCCAATAATCCTTTTATTTTGAAGCTTCATTACTACTGATAGCAGAAGTCCCTGAATTTATCAGTTAAGGGCATCATGTCTCTTTTTGTTAAATTTTCTTTTGAGTTATCTTCCAGCTTTTCGGGGTTCTCTTTAGTTTTGGGTGCCCGCTCCCTGAAATGTATCCGGGTACATGGGAAGCATATGCCCTCATGGTCCTGGGAAGGTCTGGCTGGTCCATGAACTCTCCTTCCACATTGGTTCCTCCCGTTCACAATCTTTGGGTACCATCCTCCATCCTTACTGCAACTGCCGTCACATAGTATGGCCCCCTGCTCAATGAGCCTTCTGGGCTAGTGTCTACTCATCTACTCTTTTGGGCTCTGTGTTGGCACTCTGGTGTTAGAGATCACGGATCTCATCATTGCCTCTGAGCATAAAGTCTGAGTCACTTAAACTTCCCTTTCCCGAACCCAGTCTTCTTCCAGGCAAATGGTTCAAAAACTCTTCCACATCCCCTTTGGTTTAGAGCTTGACTATACCAAGGGTATGGAAGGCCCTATGATGAGCCTTCCCAGGTGGCCCAGTGGTATTTTCCTGCTACAAGTCAAGTCAGAGGAACCCTTGTGCCCAATATAGTGCTTTCCTGGAGGGCTTATGTTTTCCTCAAACTTCCAGCTGAAGAGTTGTCTAAACCCAAAGTTCTAGACAACCTCAAGCCTAGAACCAGGATACTTCCACATTTCTGGGCTCCTCCTTCTGGCCCCCAAGGGCATTTCCCATTCTATGTGATCATAAATTTCTCTGAATCTATAACCTCACCTTTCCCACTCAAAGTTTCCCTTTGTGGTCTGCCCACCAAGCCTCAGTTACTGATAAAAGCCCAGTTTGGGAAATACCCAGAATAACAGGCTTTAAATAATAGGCTGTAAAAGCCTGGCTTTTAAGACCCTGGACTTACACTAAATATCAATTTTGAAATTCAAAGCTAAGAATTGTAATTAAGATAATTATTCAGTAAGTGTTGCTGAAGTATTTTATTATCATTATTATTATTATTATTATTATTTTATTTTGTAGCCATCTCAAAAGTGCAGGGAAGTTACAAGTTATAAAAAGGAACCCTTTCCGCCCCCGCTCCCCCCTCCCCAGTCTATAAGAGTAAGTTGATGACTTCCTGCCCTAAACCATTTATTGTATATTTCCTATAAGGAAATTCTCTTACATAACCACAATCAACCATCAAAATCAGGAAACTAACATGATATATTCTTACCACCTAATCCTCAGACCCCATTCATGTGTCTCCAACTGTCCTAACAATGCCTTTCGTAGTAAAAGGATCAAGTTCAGGATCACCTATTGCATTTAGCTCTTAATGCCTCTATCCTCTTCGGTCTGGAACAGTCCCTTGGTCTTTCCTTGACTTTTGTGACCTTGACACTACAAAGTTATGAGGCAGTAATTTTGTAGACTTCCTGTGGCACTTTTGCTGCTGCTCACTGCTCTCATGTGTAAGCATCATCTGAAGCTATAGGTAAGAAGACAGTCTCTAAGACACCTCCGGGGCCACATTCTGTCTCCCCCACTCTTGACTGTGTGGTCAAGTTCAATTTACATAATGGCCCTATGCCTCAGTTTCCTTGCCAGTAGAATGAAAATAACTACCATGCTCATTTCTGGGGGCTGTTGTGTGATTACTCCTCTTCCAGAATACTCAGAGCATGAGGAGCATGAGTTGTCTGAGAATCTAGTACCCCTGGCTATGGCCCTTACAAATGACTGATGGGTGCAAGGAGCATCAATACCCCAGCTCTCTTGCTCCTGACTGGGGACATTTGAAGTGTGGGCTAATCCCAAGTCACCTTCCCCAGGACTCACTGAGATTACATGCTTGTTCCTCCTTCTCTTCCTGGCTAATTTCCCACTCCTCTTTCATCTTCCCTGGAAGTACTTCTTTAAAAACTGCTTTCATACAAACCCTCATCTCAGGGTCTGCTGCTGGGGAACAAAACCGAAGAGAGTTTCCATCTTTTAAGAGAGCTGTTTGCCTGTCGGGTCAAGAATGGAGAGCATGTCAATGGGTTGGAGTTGTCCGGATGGGACCACATGGGCAGAGAAGTAACCACACACACAGAATCTATGTGGAGGTGTAGTCTACAGGACAGGCTTTCAAGTATGATAAAGGAAATAAGGGAAAGAGACAAACCAAGGATGAATCCTTAGATGTATGCAAATTATTTCACATGAGGAGCAAACAGCACTTCAGCTATGGAGAGCTGATATTCTTAGAATCTCAGTTAATAACACGACACAGCGTCGGTAACAAGGACTGTAGACACACAATAGAATTTAATCGTGGGTACCGCGGTCTCACAATAGGAAATTACAATGCCTCAAATTTAATGGGTTTCATTTTTTCAAAGTGAATATTTTGCTTTTACAATCTCTCACTGCCAATGATGCTCTCAGATTAGAACCGATGAGAGTCTTCTTTTATCTAGAAACAAGGCTCTTGGCTATTTACACAGACTGGTTAGCCTTGTCCAACTGAAACAAAGGCCCCTTGCATTCCTCTTCCTTCTTTATGTTCTAATCCCCTTGATTACTTTAGAAAGGGCTCCGAATTCTTTTCATTTTAGCAAGGCAGTGATGGTACGTGGAGAAAAAACATGAAAGATCTGAATGCTAGCCCACCATACCCAGAAATTGGGAGGGTCACAGGAAACCTGATCCCCAGCCTCCTCCACTGACTTAATAATTAATCCTATATATATTTGTCAATCATCTCCTACTTGTCAGGCTCAGTTACACATTTGGGACACAGTGGTACAAATAAGCATCCTGGCCTTTCACCTCACAGAGCTCATAGGAAGACAGACCTCCCATCCCCATCCACAAAACAAAACAGATGTTTGTGTTATAAATGTATCATAAAATTAGTGGGACAGGCAAATATAAGTATTTGCATTTGTGTAATTTCTCTATCTGTAGTCTCTTAAATGTTTCCATGAAATTTCTGATATTATCAATTACAGTTCACATGCTTTTCTTATGCATTCTGATGAAATGGTCATGTAGGGTTGTGCAGGTCCATAACCGTCCATCTGGAATACCGTAGGTCCAATATATCCCAAATTCAGGTTTTACTTGGGTCCCAGGTGATTTGACTCATAATTTATTAAGTTAACACTTCCAAAAGGGACTGGGACAGATCCCTGTAATCAAATCCAGTATTTCTGCAGTAAAACATGAATATTCCCATTCAGTAGGGTAAATTTAAAAGAAATATATATGTATACATGTATGTGTATATATACACATATATATACATGTATATATTTAAAGAATATACACATATATAATGTGTATATACATATGTCAGGCAGTCTCACTGTTTCAGGTGATCGTTTGGATTTCAAAATTGCATTTAAGGAATCGTGAGCCTAGAGCACATATTGTGTGAAATAAATAGGACATGTGTTGGGGCTTAAAATCCAAATTTATCAAAGATATTCATTACAATTGCATTTGCTACAATGGTATTTGACCTATAGATAACCTAGCTTTGAAAATACACTTAAAGCACCACCAGGCCCATTAATATTTCATTGATCCATAAAATACTCCCAAGTACTTATATTTATCAGCCTCGTAGAAAGCTGTATCTGATGTAGAAACTGTGCATGCACACACACACACATAAACACACACAGGCAACTCCAGACTCTGCTATTATTTTCACATGGTAATTTTTATCTTGAGTATCTCTTTGCCTCTTTTTACAAGGATGCCAGTCATATTGGATTAAAGACCCACCCTACTCAGTATGACCACATCTTAACTAATTATATCTGTAACAACCCTATCTCAAATAAGGTCATATTCAGAGATACTAGGTGTCAGGATTTTAACATCTCTTTTTTGGGGGACACAATTCAATCCATAACAACGGGTATGGCAATAATTAAACATATTGGTCTCTGAATAGAGAATGAGAGAAATTCAATCATGTTGGTTTGAATGAAAGAGGAGAATGCATTGGTTTACATACCTGGGCATACCAGAAGTAGATGTAGCTTCAGGGATAGCTGGATCCAGGAGCCCAAATGTCATCCCACAAACTTCATTGCTCTCAGTCTTTAAGCTCTTATCTTCACTGTGCTTGTCTTCATTTTTAGGCAAGCTATCTCTGTCCTGCCAAGTACAAAACTGAATATTAATGTAATACTTGGGGTCCAGTGACCACCTGAACCTGTTGCTGGGTACAGAGTCTGCTTGAGATTCTCTCTCCCTCTGCCCCTCCTGCTTATACGCTCCCTCTCTCTAAAATAAATAAATAAATTTTTTTTAAAAAGAAGGTTATGCTCAAAAAAATCCCAAGCATTCATTTTCTTCCATTCTAATGTCATTTGATGAACAGATGTTGCTCAAAGAATATATCAATAGCAGCTGAGGTCACCAGCTTTTGCCAACACATGGTAAAAGTGTTTGTGATTTTAATCAAAATTTGTCATCCACCTAGAACTTAAGAAATTAATTTCCATCAAAAGGAAATTTAAGTTTCTGAAGGTTACTTAGCCCCAGAGCCACAAGGGTAAACTCTAGGACCAAAAAGAAAATAAAAATCAATCATGACAATTATTTTCAATTATTTTATCAAATTATTTTAGACTGTAGGGTACGGAGAGGGCTCCAGGAAATGTCAGCTGGCACACCCACGAGCATTGCTATCCCCATCACTGGCCTTTCTCTTGTTAAAAATGCCTGTCAATATGCAAAATAGAAGTGTTCCATATCAGAGCCAAATGCACTCTCCCTTTCTAGAGGTTCCCAAAATAATCTGCGGCAAATGGAATTCAAGGAGAAAATTCTGTTTTGCTAGAGATATATGCAAACAACCTTTAAAAAGCAGTCTTATTTGAGGGTTTTCACCTTCCTCATACCTGCTCTTATTTCAATGGATACAGACCTGAGCTTGCTTCAAAATAAAAGGGAGTTGAGTGGGATGCCCTGGTCACAAAACATTCTGCAATATCACATCCGTACAGCGATCACTTCTCTGGCATCTTCCACCCTCTAGAATATAACCCCAGAAAAAACCAGCAAAATATGAAAAGAAATGGTCCTCAGGACAGCCAAAATAGATGTTGCCAAATCCAACCACTTTGCTAATGAGAGAGTGACCGTCAGAATCTATAGTCCCTGATGTGACTACCAGTAAAAATCGAACCATCTTAGTGTATCAGTCAAGAGCCTACCAGAAATCAGACAGAAGTTTCAAATTAGGATAACTCACAGACAGCTTAGTAAAGTTTACAAAGGAGCATGGTGTAGGAAAGTTGAAAGAGCTGTTCCCATCTCTAGTACTGATGAAGAGGAGGAGAAGTTTCCAGAATCAAGAAGAAGAAACAGCTATGCAGAAAAGTCTACCCTGAAAGGAGCAGTGGGCATCAAGGAAACAACCAGCAGAGACAACCCCATAGGAAGGGAGTCTAGGAAATAAATTTTCCACTCTCTTCCTTCGTATTGCCAACTTGCCCAACTGAAAGTTGGAGAGTAAAGGAGCCGGCAGGTCCCCCACCTAAAGGCTGGGAGTAGAGAGCCGATCTACAGATGTCTGGCACACTTGATGGATGACTGTGGGTATCTCAGCCCGTGGTATGTGGGGAAACCAGAAGGGACTGCTGGTAGATTCCGCGTGTGTCTATGCCTGGGAACATAGAACAGTGAGCAAGAAAACAAGACTTACAGCGGACACCAAGATATCCCAATATGTGCATAGATCATTCCAAGAGTACAAATTCTCTCCCCAAGAAAATTCAAATAAAATTTCAAGTCTTCTTGAAAGAAGACTTACAAATGGCTAACAGACCCATGAAAAAATGCTCCATCATCATTAGCCAACAGGGAGATTCAAATCAAAACCACGTTGAGATACCATGTCACACCAATGAGAATGGCTAAAATTACCAAGTCAGGAAGCAACAGGTATTGGCAAGGAGGTGGAGAAAGGGGAACCCTCCTACACTGTCAGTGGGAATGTAAGCTGGTGCAGCCACTTTGGAAAACAGTGTGGAGATTCCTTAAGAAATTAAAAACAGAGCTACCCTATGACCCTGCAATTGTACTAATGGGTATTTACCCCAAAGATACAGATGTAGTGAAAAGAAGGGCCATCTGTACCCCAATGTTCATAGCAGCAATGGCCACAGTCGCCAAACTGTGGAAAGAAACAAGATGCCTTTCAATGGACCAATGGATAAAGAAAAGATGGTCCATATATACTATGGAATACTTTGCCTCCATCAGAAAGGATGAATACCCAACTTTTGTATCAACATGGATGGGACTGGAAGAGATTATGCTGAGTGAAATAAGTCAAGCAGAGAGAGTCAATTATCATATGTTTTCACTTACTTGTGGAGCATAAGGAGTAATATGGAGGACGTTGGGAGATGGAGAGAAGTGAGTTGGGGGAATTCAGAAGGGGAGACAAACCATGAGAGACTGTGGAATTCTGAGAAACACACTGAGGAGGGTCAGGGGTTGAGAGGTTGGGTGACACTTGGAGGGTCAGGGGTTGAGAGGTTGGGTGAGCCTAGTGGTGGGTATTAAGGAGGGCACGTATTGCATGGAGCACTGGGTGTGGTGCATAAACAATGAATCTTGGAACACACACAGAAAAAAAACTAAATTAAATTAAATTTTAAAAATAATATATAAAAGGAAGGCAGCTATAAAATAAAATTTAAAAAATAATAAAATAATAAAATAAAATAAATAAGTTTTTAAAAAAAGCATAAGGAATGGGAACATTTAGGGTAGGAGTCTAATTTCCATGGTGCCAGACAATATTACCAAAGTATGGATACCTCGATAATTTAACCACAAGTAGTCCATAAAAGTTTACAAAGAATTCCATAAACTCATCTTAGGCAAGCAGAGATATGTTTGGGACATGTTATAAGGTTTCTCTCCAAAGCGGTTACAATTAATTTGCTAACTCACAAGAGACACAATAATAACTGACATTTTCCTGAGTTCTTACGATGCACCAGGAATGACAAATGTGAATGTCATTTCGTCCTCACATCAGCCTCATGAGCTAATATGGTCATTTCATTGGTACTTCTCACAGGACAGTTACATGAGTAACTGTCCAAGGTCCCATAGCCAGGAGGCACTCTGAGATGCTAACCAGACCTAGAGCCTCAAGCCCTCAGCTCCAAAAGCTGCTGTCTGTAAAACACAATGCAAAGGAGATGATTTTAAAACTGAAAGACAGAGAAAGAAGAGGAAGGAAGGGAGGGAGGAAGGAAGGAAAGAAGGAAGGAAGGAAGGCGGGCAGGCAGAAGGCAGTCAGGCAGGCAGGCAGAGTGTGGTGGCCATTCCGTGAGTCTGCAGTAGAGAAAAGGCACATCTGGGATATAGTTTTATATTATTTTGGGACACATCACCATCATCTGAGCAACTGACAGCTCCACCCGGTAATCAGCCATCCATGCTGTAGACCAGAAATACAGACATAGTAAGGCTGGGTTTTCTGCTCAGGAGCATTCAAGGCTGAAACCTGGGTGTTTTGTCTCTGGAGGTTTGGAGGAAGGATCTGTTTCCTAGCTCATTCAGGACTGTTGACATAATTCAGTTCCTTAAGACTGGAGGAACTCTAGTCCCCATTTCTTGCTGGCTGTTGACAAAGGGTGCTCACGGCTCATCGAGGCCGCCCAATACTCCTTGCCATGTGGCCCCTTCCATCTTCACAGTCAGTAATGGAGACACTCCCTCCTGTTGAATCGCTTTCATTCCTTGAATCTCTTCCGTCAGTCTTTTTCAAGGGCTCACCTGATTAAGCCAGGCCCACCCAGGGCAGTCTCCCTATCTTAAGGTCACCTGACTATGCATCTTCAGTTGCACTGGCAGAACCCTTCTTTCTGTAGAAGTGCTATTTCACCACATTCACAGGTTCCTCTCACACTGAAGGGAAGGGGATTATCCAAGGCAAAGATCGCTGAGAGCCATATTAGAAATTTGCCTACAATCCCTGGCATTAGCATAGGGTGATCACAAAGCCAGAGCTGGCCCACCCACTTCCCATAATGTATACATAGACATCATTCACTTTGCAACCCAGGACCTGGACTCTATGTGTCCTCCCTAAACTCAGCCTCTTTCATTCAAGTTATTCGTTTCACTGGCCGTTAGAGAAATTTATTTTGCTGATGTCACGTAATTCGATAGTGTCTACCTCACAGGGCTGTTGTGCAGAGTGAGGACTAAATCCACATGGCTCCCGAGGAGGCACCGTGGTGCTCTTAGCTATAAGAATTAATAAAAGCATTTCTGTTTTAATACCTTTATTGCTATTCATAATTGAATTATTTAACCAGAATTGAGGGAAGCCCGGACTGCATCTTCATAGCACAGCTGAAAAATCTCTGTCGCCCGCGTGTTTTAACATGGATTCTGGGAGCAATAAGCCTGGTCACTGATGCATCAACTCAGGAATAAAAGCAAGTGGCCCCTGGCAAGAAAGGAACAAGAAAATCTCACATTCCAGCTCCATTTACAAGCCGGCTTATCGCTCTTTATAGACTCCTCAGACAAAAAGAGCACAAAGGCTTCCAGAGAGGAACGCCTGAGATATTCTAGTATATAGACAGAAACAGTTGTAAGATGCTTCAAAGCACAGAGTCTCTACTCAAAGCAGACAAGCAACTTAAACCTGCCCCCTACCACCCGAGTGAAGGATGGAAAGCTTCTCTTTTGCATATGCTTTCATTGAAACACCGTTGTTTGTCAGGCTACTTCCTACAGGACACACTGTGTTTGAGCTCCTTTTGCTTCTTCACCGAAGGGAAGGCAGGAGAGGAGGTAAGGCCTGGGGCTGGACATGCCGGGACTCGATCCTTTGCAGAGGCATCACCCTCTTGAACTGGGCAAGGAAACGTTTTCTGATTTTGTCTCGGGCAGTGGCCTCCAAAGTGGAGCACAGGAACAAAGACAACATTAGACTTTCTATTTATACCCATTTGCATACTAAAATAAGGAAGAAATGATGCTTTCTTATATTTTAACAAAGCAGCTTGATGCTTGTCTCACCCACTCTCTGTTGGTTGCATATGGTCCTACCGGAGACCTGGCACAAAACAGGATTTCTACAACCTCGCAGGGAGAACAGTGACAGTGGAGTTCTGATTCCCTCTGGTCTGCAGCTTCTGGAGGCTTCCATGTGCCCAGTAATGTGGATGATCATACTGCAGTATTTACTCTTCACTGGAGCACCTGTCACAAAAAGGACTAGTGGCTTCCAAATTGCTACAAAGAAATCTGTATTGAAGAAAGTACCAAGAATGCAGGCATCTGAGTAGGACAAGGAGGGAGCAGAGCTGCAGTATCTCCTGCCCCAGGATGAAATTTTGTGTTATGTTGCACTATTAAAAAAAAAAAGTGATGATAAACACAGATCTGTTAAGAAATCAAAGCAAAAACCCATAAAGTTATCAAGAAGATTATTGAAATGATAGATTTACATTAGCTCTGTGGTCCAATATTCTCCATACTAGAATACAGGCTCCAGAAGGACATTATTTCTTTCAACACCGTTTCCCCATAGTCTCAGCCTGACACATAGTAGGTGTTTTATAAGTATTCCTCAGTGACTGAGTCTATAATGATGAATGGGGCAGATTATATTTTCCAAGAATATCCCTGACAATGTCTCCCACTCCACATGTTGGTTTATATACGGTGGTTTATAAGGAGTAAATAATACGGTGTTATTATTTGCTCATTAGGAGGCATGGTCTAATTCTCCACTTCATGCATCTGGGCAGGCTTATCACTGCTTTGACGGATATTTTATGGAGTGACTTTTGAGCCTAAGACAAGCAAAGCCATGCAGCTCTCCTATTGGGTTCTCTTGGGATGCCTGCCTTGGGAACCATGCGGCCAGGTAAGAAGTCCAGCTACCGTAAGACCAGCAGGGTGAAGAGGGCACATAAGTATTCTCTGGTCACCAGCCCTCGCTGAGTCCCAGAGCTACGAGCCATGTAAAGGGAGCCCTTGAATGTCCAGTCCATCAGGTGTTCATACGGGTCGACACTGGACCGCGCCACATGAGGGGCTACATGTGCAACCACCCAGTTTAATCCTCATTCCCGACTGGGAAACCTTGTGCAAAATAAATTTGCTGGTTTCAACCATTGAACATGGGGGTAACTGGGTCCCCAGTCCTAGGTGACCATAACAATGGACCTCATCCCCAGCACGTGTTAGGTCTTGATGTTTTTAAATAATAGTATAAAACCATCATGACTCACCAAACATGTAAAACTAAGCATGCAGTTCATGATTAATGCTAATTTTCTTTAGAGAGAGCAAAGAGGGTTCTGCACTATTCTTGAGTAAAAGAATTTGATTGTAAGTCATTGATTTCAGTTTGATCCCATTTAAAATTCTAAATTTTTATTTTATCCTTTACAGTGGACAATAAGATATCAGTACACTAGTGCAAATACACAATTTGTAAAGAAATATACAAATATTGGGGATGCATGTTCAAACTATTTTTAAAATTGGGGTACATGATTAACTTACTAGCCACCGAGAAACTAACAAAACAAATCTCGCCCAACTCTGTGAAATATTTCAGATGGTTCTTGGACTTCTCTCACCCAGGCCTGAAACTCACTTTAAGAAATCCCACCTTGGGGCATGAGGTGGCCCAGTCAGTCAAGCATCCAATTCTTGATTTTGGCTCAGGTCATGATCTGGTGTCCTGACATACAGCCCCTCGCTGGGCTCCCAGCTCAGTGCAGGGACTGCCTGCCCCTCTCTCTCCCTCTTTGCTCCTCCATCCCCCAAATAAATACATAAATCTTTAAAATAAAAATAAAGACTATTTGACTCCAGTGATTAGGGAGAAATCGCAGTGGCCATCAGTCATATCAAGATTTCATCCTCTTCTTCCCAGTAGGAAGAGGTTTGTTTCAAATATTTCCAACCAGCTCACGAAGAAGGTGCAATAGTAAAGCCCGATTGTCACATCAAATCCTATCAGAATGGGCTGGGTGTCCGCCATCTGCAATTATTTCTCTGTAAGCATAACAACTTTTCTCTAGAACTTTCGGTGAGACCCTTGAACACTGGCAGTCTCACCGTAGCTCTGGGAGTGATCCAAATCCTTCCCCTAGTTCTCTTTCCTAATCCACTGGAAGGTGACATACTTATTCCATTTTAACAGAGTCTTAAATCACATAAAAAGGTAAACATGTTGCTTAGCCAAAAAAAAAAAAAAAAAACTATAAATAAGGTGGGAAGATAATAATATGCAACGAAGAATGCTTACAACGTGTTTGACAGACTGACAGTTAAGGTGCAAAGAATTCCTACAAATAAATAAGAAGAGGACGAACAATCCATTAGCTAAATGGACCATTACAGGACGGAAATCCAAATGATAGTAAAACTTCAATAAAAACAACAAAATAAATAAACAAATAAATGCAATATGTTTCACCCATTAAACTGACCATATTAAATGCAGAAAACATCCTGGGCTGGCAGTGGTTTGGGGCATAGACTGGTGAGAAAGTGAAGTCCTGCAAACTTTCTGGAAAGTAATCTGTTTACTTAAACGGAGTATACACATACTCTTTGACCCAGTGATCTCACCTTTGGAAATACACCTAAAAGCAACAGTGTACGAGAGTATGTAAATAAAGAGCTGTGTGTATCCACACGTGCGTGCGCGCACACACACACACACACACACGTGTGTGTGCTCGTGTCTGGTTATCAAACCATAAGAAAAGGAATGGAATATGCATGAGGATGTTGAAATTAGTGAATGACACCGCATTGGAGAGGAGTAAAGAAAAAAATCCCGTATGCTACATTGCTGGGCTTAATAGAGTAAAGGAATGTTTGCTTTTTAACTTTTTCTTTAAATGAAGAAAAAAATAGACACCTTGTAACTATGCTGCGTGATCTTAAAACACGTAAGGGCTGGATCACACCCTTCACCGCACTGGGAAGAGTGTGCGGTCTTTCAAAAGCCCGGCTTCCACGTGGTGGACACTCTTGACCGCGCGGGGGTGGGAGAGGCCGGAGGGGCAGGGGAAGAGATAGGAGGGAAGAAGATTATGAAAAAAGTTAAACTCTTGGAATTTTGTACTCCAAAGCCACGTTTTAAATAAACCAAATAGGGGGCGCCTGGGTGGCTCAGTGGGTTAAGGCCTCTGCCTTCAGCTCAGGTCATGATCCCAGGGTCCTGGGATCGAGCTGCATATCGGGATCTCTGCATGGCAGGGAGCCTGCTTCCTCCTCTCCCTCTGCCTGCCTCTCTGCCTACTTGTGATCTCCATCTGTCAAATAAATAAATAAAATAATAAATAAATAAATAAATAAATAAATAAATAAATAAATAAACAAACCAAATAGGTGAGAAATAAGAACTTTTTTCACATGAAATACCTTCTTACACTCCACAAGTTAGAAATATATTTGCAAATGGCCAAGTACATATTTTCCAGTATCTACTTACTTATTTTTAAAGATTTTACTTATTTATTTGAGAGACAGAATGAGAGAGAGAGAGAGCATGAGAGAGGGGGAGGGTCAGAGGGAGAAACTCGCTGGGGAGCAGGGAGCCCGATATGTGACTTGATCCTGGGACTCTGGGATCATGACCTGAGCTGAAGGCAATTGCTTAACTGGCTGAGCCACCCAGGTGCCCCTGTATTTTCCAGTATTAAAAAATATATATATATACGCAATTTAGGTAAAGACTCAGAACATTTTTTAAGCACCTCCTGCTAGTCAGAATTCCTCCAGCTGCTTTCAGATAGTGCCTTAATCTTCAAAACATGAGTCAATACTTCCTGTGGTTCACACCTTAGTTTGAAATACCATTATGAGCCAATCGTTCTGAGGGAGATTTTTCTGGAACACATGGGATTTTTGACTGAAGGGGATGTTTTATTTTGGAGTCTTTGGGCAGCAACTGTCAAAAACCTAATTTAATCTCATTTAAGGATAAAGGGGTCTTTATTTTCTTTCATACAATAGAAGTTTAAGTGATAAGCCTATCTTCAGGTAAGGCTGGATGGATCCAGCAATGCCAAGATCTCATCAAGACCCTTTATTGATTCCTCATCTGTTTCCCTTAATACTGGCTGTGTTCTCTGGGTGACTCTCCCCTCATAGTAACAAAGCACCAGGCTTCCATCCTACAGATTTTGTGGTCCTGGTGAAAAGATGGCTTCTTGTTCCCAAAAGAGCCCATTAAATTGTCTGGCATTGCTATCATTGGCCACACTTGGAGCAGTTATCACACCCAAAGCAGGAAGAGGAGTCATACATCTCCAGGCTTCATGGATCAAGATGAGGGCAACATGAGTCCCCAGAAGGAAATCTGAGGACCAGACTTGGGACAAACAGTATAACAGATGTTCTATTTCAGAGGACACAGAGAAGGAGGGATTCAGGCTATGGAGCCCCCCAGACTCTCAGGTGTCATCCTGGGGCACAAAGCCTACCATGTGGAGAATACTAAAATAAATGAGAAATCAAGGAACGCTAGGAAGCCAGGCGGTCACACAAGGATAGTGGAAACATCTGACCTGCCAATTCAGAATGACTGGTGAGCCCTGGGATCCAAACTCGGTTACAAAGAACACCAAGCTACCACTGTCCATAAACCTATGGGCTGTGTGACTGTGCGGGGTGCTTAACTTCTCTGCACTTCATTTCCTCAGATTAGGAAAATGGAGCTGAGTCCAGGACCAACCCCCGAGACTTCTGGCCAGTGTTAAATAAGATTACATTTTTTTCAACGGTTGCATAACGGAGCGGTTAAGGATGTGTGGGGCAATGGAATCCGACTGTCTGAGAGGAGTCTCTATTCTCCTGCTGCCTGTCTAAGGGAACTTGGGCAATTTATTTAGCCGCTCTGAAATTGTTTCCTTGCCAGAAAGAAGTAAAATTAATAATTGTACTTGCTTCCTCTATTTTTTTGTGGGATTGACAGTGCAGGGGTCACACACCATTCCTGGCATTACTGAATACTCAGTGTATGGTACATGTCAGTCTTATGGGTCTCCACTCCCATGAGGGAGTCCTTGTTGGTCTCACTCCCATGAGAACAAGGGTTTTCCTCCATCTTGGCTGCTACTCTAAGTTAGAACAGAGCCTGGAACATAATAGATGTTCACTAAAGCCCTCCTTCACATGTATAGCTTCCCACACTCCCTACATTTTCTGATTGGGATTCATAGTCAATAAATAGTTATCAAACACCTGTTTTATTTCAGATACTGCCCTACACTCTGAGAATAGAGCGGTAACTAAGACATGCATAATGACATCTCCCAGGAGCTTACATTCCCACAAAGAGAGGAAAGGAGGCTATACTTCAGAAGGAAATAAGGTCTGTGAAAGACTCGAGTGCTCCCAGTGATAACAAGGAACTGGGCTGAGGGGCAGGTAATTCAGAGGGTAGGAAGGCTCCTGAGAAGGAAGCTTTTGAGCTGACCCCTAAAGATGGAAAGGAGCCAGCCATGAAAAGAACTAATCAAAGAGAGTCTGAGGTGGAAATCTGGGGAGGGGGGAGGGTTATGGTTTGAGATATGCTGAAATCCTAACTCCTTGTACCTGTGAACATGACTTTATTTGGAAATCAGGTCTTTGAAGATGGAATCAAGTTAAGATGAGGTCATACTCAATCCGTGTGGACCCTAATCCAATGAGTAGTATTCTTCTAAAGAGAGAAAGAGAGAGGAGACACAGAGAGAGAGGTGGCCATGTGACAACAGAGACAGAGAATGCAGGGATGTGTCTACAAGCCAAGGAGTGCCAAGGATTTCTGGCACACTAGAAGCTTGGAGAAAGGCATGGAATAGACCCTCCGCCAAAGCCTTCAGAGGGAGTACAGCCCTGCCGACACCTTGATCTCAGACTCTAAGCCTTCAGAGCTATGAGAGAATAGATGTCTGTTGTTTTCAGCCATCCTACTCTTTATGGGGCTCAGTAATGCATACGATGGTAATGAAAGGCAGGCTCCAGGCTCTGAAGACAGAAAGGAAGAGGAGGGAGCCTGGCCTGCAGGGGGAGAGGTTAAGAGAGGAGCTCATAGGAGAGACAGGCTCAGGTAGGGCCTTATGGACCACAGTGGAACAGTGCTGGCTCCTCAGCCTGGGACTGGAAACCAGGAAAGGGCTGGATCTGACCTGTGTTTTCCAAAAATCACTCCAGCATCTACGACAGGGGACCAGTTCACCCTGTGATAGTGATCCCTGTTAAGAGCCTGGGGTGGGTTTTAATGCCTTAGTCAGCAGCATCATATGCATGCTGAAAGAGGGACTGTCCCCTGAGTTCAGTGAGCCCAGAAGCAACCGGCAGAACTAGGAGAGGCTCAGAAAATGTGACAGATGCTACATTTTTGCTTGCAGTCTCGGATGTTTCTACTTCAAACCATGATCTGCCACCAGGCTTCCACAGTGAATTTGCTAATACTGCTCCAGAAGTGAGGCACATCTATGAATATACATACCTACCTATATGTAAACACACACATTTTGCACAGGGTCCTACATCCGTGGGTGGGGAATCTTAGGAGATAAACAGGTAGCGGTTCCGGCTACCTACGATCCAACCTCGGTGGTTGTTGTTTTTTTTTTTTCCTCTCTCTCTAAGCATAAAAATACTGCATTTTGTATGTTTTCCCCCACTGTGATCATTCAGGTTTTGTGACTGTGTATTAGTTCTGTGTATTAGTTACCCTGGCAACATGGTAGACTTGGATGTGATTGGCCAGGTTGTCAGTTCATTGTCGGAGCTGTGGGCCCAGTTTTGAGCGGTAGAAGTGTGTGTGTACGAACCTGAGCTCTACAGGCAAGCTTGGCAGGGGAAACCTGATCCAGCAGAACCTCGGCATCCTCTCCGGCTGCCCAAAGGACACTTCCTCCACCTGCTGTGAATGTCCTCCACCTTGCTTTCAGAAAGACCCGAGTGCTCCTCTGTATCTTTGAAATATCTGTTAGGAAATGTGCTCAGCATTGCTACCTTCAGCCCTCGGTGCAAAACGTATTTATTTATAACGAGAAATTAATTCTCAGGGAAGCTAAGGGAGAATAATCCCATTACTGGACTAGAGCCCAGTACACAGCCTGAATTCAGGTGTGCTGGGCAAAAGGAAGCAGGCACAGACTCAGCCAAATTCTTGCTTTCAATACTTTTCATTCATAAAGACCTTTACCTTAAGAATGAGGTCCTAGCATCCCAGGAAGCTAAAGATTTTAACAGGGACCAAAAAAATAGCCCAGTTTATGCCAATGTTATTGAATCATTTACTTATTCAATGTATCAGATATGTCATTTACTCATTAGAGACTGGCTCTTTCACTGACAAATTATGTAGGAAAAAAGGCAAAGCCCTACCTCTAGCTGAAATTCTTTATCAGCCAATGAACAAAGAATCCCAATATAAAATTATACAGAATGATGCCTTAAAAAGCAATAACTGTATTTTTCTTATTTGAACAAATTTCTAAGTAGCTCTACCTGGCTCACTTTCCAAAAATCCTTGTGTTTTCAAAGGAAGCATATCATTGATGCCTGGACCCACCACGCTCTCCACATTTGAACATATTATATTTAACTAGGCTACATAGCCAGCCTAGTTTTAATATAGATGTAAAAGTCATTGGCAAGCAGTCATTTTTCACCTGGGTTAAGTGTTACAGTATGTTCAGTAAAGTTAACATTTAGGCTGTCCAATTTCAAAGGAAAAAAAAATCTGAAGGGAAAAGAGACAAGAAGCACATTCCAAATAGTCTTCCAAAAAAGATGATTGCACAGTAATAATTAATTCTTCTTCTAAAGTTACCCGGGGGGAGGGGAAAGTGCCTTCTAGAACTTACAGTTTTCCCCCCTGGAGAACAAATGCCTTCTTCATTGTGCACAGAGCAATGAGAGAATCAGAATGTGGTCGGGGAACCAACCACCTCCTTCAGGATTAAGGCAACAAAAGAAGTGACATCAGCTTTCAACTTCTGCATGCCTTCTAAGGTATCAACTTGGGCCGTCGGATTTTGTCAGCCGGTCCCGTTTGCAAGGCTGTCAGTAGCCCATCTGAACAAACAGGGTTTATAAATCTGCCAGTAACACAATCACACAGTCTTAGATTTGTACACAGAGTGTTCATTTGTTAAGCATACATGGTAGAAATATATCAGAATTTTTTATAATCCTTCTTTGGTATGTTTTTATTGCCTAAGAAATAAAATGGGAGTCCACCCAAAAGGTACTGGTCCAGGCTTCTCTACCCCCAGAGAAGCCTGCTTGCTTCGGGATTTGTGCCCAGGGAAAGTTGCCCGGGAATGATCCTCTCTTGGTTGCAGGAGGTAGGAGGGATGGCTTGGGTAAGCAGAAGCCTCCCCATCCACCCCCAGCCTTTACTGCCTGAAAGCTACCATCCCCGACCTCTTGCTTCCTACAACTCTAGACCAGAGACAAGGGCCCAGATCTCCACATCATTTGGATTTTCAGAGAAGACACAAGGAGCCGGTGGGGGAGGGAGGTGGGAGACAGCAGAACCTCATCTGGAGCCAACAGAGCTGATTTGAGGGACAGCAAAAAATGGAGCCCAAATGAAAGATTCTGTGAAAATCCAGGCAGAAGACATGGTGACAAATGAGGAGACAAAAAGATGCAGGCATTCATAAAACAGAGGGAAAAAGAAAACGCAACGCAAAGCCCCACCGTTCTATGTACAAGCCAAGGTACATACACACGCCAATAAAAGCAGGCAAGTGGGGAACAAAGGATGTCATAGCAACCTCAATGAGCCCCGTTGTGCAACCAACTGCAGTGCTCCTGGTCATCCATCAAGGAGCCTCCGGGATCCGAATACGACATTCACACAGGGCGGGCTGTGGCCACCCCAGCCAGAGGGGTCGGGTCCCTGCAAGGCACCCTGGCCTCCTTTTCCCCTTCCTCTCCACCTAAAAATCCAAGCGAGGTCTGTTCCAAGCCTCTCCCTTTCTTCCCTCAACAGCTGCTTTTCTGAAATGCAGGGAAACATAATCTGGACACAGCTTCCCATCACACTTGTGTACCCCAGTTATGTTTCCCCAACTGTTTCAGATTGGGGTAACACGGCCCTCCCCTGTGCTCTCAAAAGCTCCCCTGACCCTTTGAAAATAAAGGCAAGGTAATAACCAAAGAAGGGGGAGGGATGCACATAAATGCATTTTGCTTGATCTTGCAAAATCAAGCATCCCACCGTTGGGATTCTTTTGGGATTGTGGATTTCCAGTGGAATATAAAGCTCATTTACCTGTGCCTAATTCAAGAGAGAAATGCTCATTTCCTTCCACCTCAATCTTTTACTTAAATTATAGGTCTCTTCTTTATTAATAGACAGTCGTTTCTTTCTACTTTCTTCTGGTTTGAGTGGGGGAAATACTGTGACTCCGGAAGAAAAAAAAAAAAGGAAAGGAAAGATAAGTGTTTCTCCAGCAAGTCTTAGAAGGCTGTAGAAAATAAGAGAACTTTTACAAGAACCTAATGGAGATATTGACATGTGTGTCTGGAAATCTAAACTTAGCAAAGTGTAAGGCAAGAACAGGGCTTTCTCACTTTATTTCTGTATCTGGAAAGTTTCAGCGGCTGCTACCACATGAATATTTATTAATGCATTGTGAATCAGAACCTGTGATTATTACTCAAACTCTTTTTACCTTACAAGCTTCAACTCAGATGAATAAAAACACATCTGCTTTTGCTCTTCCCATATTTTATTCAATGTTTTAACAGCTTTGCTGTAAATATCTCATCCATTACGATTCAGCTGTGACTATACGGGCTTCACATCTCCTGTCTTATTACTGTCATCACGGTTAAACAACACACGGTTAATTCTGTTAACTAACAAGTTCATTGTTCCAGCTAGTCAGCGATCTCCCGTTTGTTGGGTCCACATGTTGAGAGAATTGGGTATGAACCAAAGAAGGGCCTGAGTGAGGTGTGTTCCCTTTGTTCAGATGAGTGGGTTGTTATTCGAGATGGTCACTCAAAGGGCTGTCGTGGAAGTGGATCACTCTGAGGATAGGGCCAAATCCAATCCTATTGAATGAAGAGATTGCGCAACCTTCAAAGAATTCGGTTCTGGAATATGTAAGTATCGTGAGAGCCTTCGATTCTCTGTGTGATGCCTGCACTTCTTGATAGCCGCCATCCAAGGTCGACCTTATAAACCTGTCTTCTTCCAGAGTCTTCCCAGAAGAAACATGCTATTTTTTTCCCCACTAGATATGATTTAGTTTGTCTGTCAGTGTGGTCTGACAGTCAGGAATGTGGGATTGGAGGTCCAGCAGACCTGGTTGGCTTCCCGGCTCTTGACATTCACCAGCTGTAGGGACTTGGATGGTTTACTCAGCATTGGGGACCCTCATCTATTAAAATGGGAGCAGCAACCCCACCTACTCATCAGATGGTTCTGACGCTGGCAGGAGAAAATGTGTATCAAGTTTGGTATCAGTGAAGATTCCGTGCAGGAAATAGAAATCACTAAAGCTATTTCAAGCATGAAATGAGTTAATTTGGGTATTAGGTATGCTATCTATTATTATGATAATGTCATAACACACTCATTGGCTTAAGACTATGAGCATTTATTTCAATCATGGGTCTGTGGGTCGGAGATTCGGGCTTGGCTTGGCTGAGTTCTTTTGGTCATGGTGGACTCATTCCATGTCTTACTGTTGATTGGTGCATCTGGGTTCAATGTGTAATTCTCCAGCAGGATGGCCCAGGCACTCTCCTGGCAGAGGCAGAGAAGCCAAAGGACTTCTTCTTGGGTGGTTTGCTAGCATTCCATTGGCCAAAGCAGGTTACACATTGAGCCCATAGGCAAGGGTAGAAATAGAAAGTCCCACCCAGGGCAGCTGGATGTGAGGGTGAACAACCATTGTGGTTTTCCAGAGCCTGAGGGGTTTTGCAGGATACAGGAATGTAGTGTTAAAACTGGGAGAGTCCTGGACAAAGCAGGATGCACTGGTCACTGTGTAAGCATATGTACAGGGCAAGAACATGGACACAAGGAGGGTTAAGAATTGTAGGCTTGGAGCGCCTGGGTGGACCAGTTGGCTAAGCATTTGCTTTTGATTCATGTCATGGTCCCGATGTCCTGGGATCAAGCCCCACAGGGGCTCCCTTCTCAGCTGGGATCCTCCTTCTCCTTCTGTCTCTGCCTTTCTGCCCTCCTCATGCTCGTTCTCGCTCGCTCTCAAATAAATAAATAAAATCTTAAAAAAAGAAAAAAAGAATTGTAGCCTTATGTCTTATGAGAGGGACTTTGGAGTTGCCTATCCAATTGTTGGAAGGATTGGAGAAAAAAAACAACAACTATTGGTCCGAAGGCCATGGCACTGTTTTTGCCGCTGTTATAGCTTTGCCTATTAGCCCTGACAACTTGGCAACCAGATGCTAGAACATGGCGAAGAACTACCATGGAATCCCCATGGGGTGCCTGCTGGTCAACCATCATTGTCACGGGGGGATCTGCCCCACTCCCACCCTCCAGATCTCCATGAGGGCAACTGATGAACAGAGCCTAACTCTAATCCAGAGCTCTGATGACAGGAAAATATGGGAAGTATGTCCTTGAGCTTTCCAGCCTCCTAGAAGAGGAAAATTGAAACAGAGCATGAGGGGCTCAGTCCACAAAGGCTCACATGAATGTCAGGCTCATGGAGAATGTTACCTGTTGTGATGCTGGTCAGATTCATTCAGATTGAGTCATTGATATGGCCTGCTATGAATCCCTGGGTCTGTAACCCTCTCTCTGGCTCAGCTAAAATTATAGGCAAACAGGTTACCTTCTAAGATACCTGATTCCCAGAAGGCTACCCTCGAAAAGACAGAATCATTATAAAGAAAATGGTTTTTATAGCATTTCAGCTCCCAAGGATAACTAGAGAATTTTTAAGAAGCCACATGCCTTTTTTCACCTTGTTTTGCTTTAGGTATTATTGGGATTTCTTTCCTTTTCTTTTCTTTTCTTCTCTTTTTTCTCTTCTGAAAATTATCTGGGTATTCTCAGAGTCTAAAAGGTTTTGTTCAGAATCTGGGAAAAGATTTTAATCAGTTCTCATCACTTTAGTCCCGTTGACTTCTTTGTAATCACACATAGTTACAAAAATAAATAAATAAATAAGAAAAAAAGAATGAATTCTGAAAGCATCTGAAATGAGCGTCATAGATCTTGGCTTATATCTGACCTATTCTAAAGAAAGCAAGAAACAACACACCTATCTAAAGAAGGTCACTTGAGTCTACTGATTTCAAAACACAAATGAGCTGAATTTATTAGAGAAAACTCTGGTTCATTAGAGATAATTTTTCTAAGATACAGTTCCTTAAGGAAAACATACCTTCGCTGTGATTCTAAATCTGTCTCCTGAGAAATCTCAGATGCCTGCTGCTCAGTTTGAATTCTTTGCCGCCCTTAACTTTCTGGCCGCGTGTTAGAAATCATTTTAAATGAATTGAATAAAATTCACAAGTGTTATATGCCAGCAAATGATGAACTCACAGGAAATATGACTCAAATCCACTTTTTTCATTTTGTTTTTTTTTTCCCCTCATAATAAATAGAAATGAACAAATGTGGCTTTAATGACATCTTGGAGTGAGAGCTTTTATTGATATATTATCAGTCGGGAGCATGTAATGCTTCAGTGAAGTAAACTCCATTCCACATATTTATAACCAGATTGAAAAAGGTGTGTTTGTTATTTTGCGTGACACTTCCTAATGATAGTGAAGTTTTGTATATGAAGATATACACGCACGATCATAAAAATGAACAATATTTCAGCTTACAAAATGTTTCTTTGATTGAAGATGTTTTTGTACTTACTTAGTTTCCAATTACTTTTTTAACCTGTGCTCACAAACTTACAAATGGCGTTTCCTCATGTCTGTAAACTTGTAAACAGCTGCTTCAAACCCTGTCAGTTGAAACAAAACGGAGATCGCCTGTTTTAGCACAAGTCCTTCTCTGGGCGGCTGAGGATCTCATCATTAGCTGATTATGGTCTGTATCAGGTCCGACTGTTTGGGTTGCAAAACACAGAATAGGCTTAAGGAAAGAGGGGGCCTCTTGGCTCCAGCGTAGAGGACTGGCTTCAGACACTGTGGGATGAAGATTCTCACTGATGTCACAAGAACCCAGTGCCCACCATGCCTCAGCTTTGCTTTCCAATTGACGTTACATTTCTTTTAAACCAGGGTATCTCCACAAAGTCACAAGATGATAATAGCCCCAGACGCTCTCTCTCTGTCTCTGCATGCGTCTCTGTCTCTCTCCCTTCTCATCCCCAAACAACTGAAGAAAACACAAGAGTCTGCCTACCGTTGCCTCAAACTGTTCCCATGCATTCTCCTGAGCCAGATGTGTTATACCAGGGGTGTTATTAAGTACCTAGTGCTGTGGAACAAAGTGTATTTGGAGGCTTAGCAGCTTAAAACAACATTCATTTATTACATCAAAGTTTCTGTGGATGAAGGACCCAAGTGTGGCCTATGCCGGTCCTCTAACTCAGCGTCCCCAGCGGGGCTGCCGTCAAGGTGTTGGCCTGCCTCAAGATTCAGCTGGGGCTGGATCCACTTCCAAGTTTATTTAGTGTGTGGGCATGATGCACTTCATGGGCTACTCAACCGAAGGCCTTAGTTCTTCTTGGTTGTTGGGCAAAGGCCATTGTCTACTCTTTGCCATAAGTGTCCCTCCATCAGAGAGTTCACAAGAAGACTGCTGACTTTATCAGAAAAACCAAATGAGACGAAGAGAGACAGAGAGAGAGAGACGCAAAGACAGAGGGACAGAATTCAGTTTTCAATCCTTGTCCTGGAAGAAACATCCCATCACTTTTGCCAATTATATTCATCAGAAACAAATAAATTAGGAACTAGCCCATACTCCAGAGGAAGGAGTTACACCAAGGAGGGAACATCAGGAGATGAGATTGTGATAGCCATTCCAGAAGCTGCCTACCACAAAGGATAACTAAATGTGCTGGGTTTGTGAACAATTATTTTTGTCTGTATAATAATTTATTGAGTGAATATATCAAAACTTACTTAACTTTTTTTTAAATTTAGTAAATTGAGTTGTTTAGAATAGGTTTTAAAACTTTCTCTGGTAGTACAGATGAAACTGTGGTGCACCTTTCTTTAAAAATCCTTTGGTAATCGTATCCAGGAAATCCGGACTCAAATGCTCACAGGGACATGTGAATGCTCTAGTGGGACAGTGATCACTCATATCCAGCTTCCTGCCAACATGTGGGGACATGAACCCTGATCTCCTGCTTCTTCAAGAAAAATAGGAAATTCCTATTTGTATGTCAACTGTCCTTTTGGCTCCACTGGAAACAAAACGTACTTAAACAAGCATGCTGGCCAAAGAAAACTGGTCTGCAGGCTGGATCTGATACACTGACTACCATTTGAGACTGACAACCTAAGGGTTGTATTTCTGAAATCAACCTTAAGGGGTAAAAGAAACAGGAAATGGCAAAACTAGGGAAACAATAAAAAGATGAATGGTTGCCAGGGGTTAGGGAAAAGGGAGTGATGAACAAGCAGAGCACTGAGGATTTGCAGGGAGTGAAACTATCTGTATGATACCCTAATGATGGGAATATGTCATCATACATTTGTCAAAATATGGAGCGTGTCCCAAAACAAGAATGGACCCTAATGTACACTGTGCACTCTGGGTGACAATGATGTGTCCACATAGGTTCATCGTTGTAACACATGTACATTCTGGTGGGGGAGGTGGATAATGGGGAGAGGCTATGGGCATGTGGGGGCATGAAGGGGTATATGGGAACTCTCTGTATATTCTGCTGAATTTTGTTATAAACCAAAAACTGCTCTAAAAATAAAGTATATTTTTAAAAATTGGAAATAAAGGAGTGAGGTTATGTATAAATTTTTTCTCTTTAATTTTCTAAACATCCTTCAACAAGCAAATAGTACAGGCAGCCTTCACTTCACACACCAACGCGGGACTATAAAAATGACTTCGCAAGCCGAAACTGTGCAAAGCGAATTAATAATCAATGGTAAAATTCCAATCACTCCATGACCTTTAAAAATGTTGGCCAAAACATTAAAACTGCCTTCCTGCTGCTTATAAATGCATACAAAAGTGAAAAAAAATAGCACAAGTAAAATGTATTTCATACACTATACTATAATCATTAGAAACATGAGCATGAATGTGTCTATGTCTTTGTGAGAGCTTATCAAGTAGTTTGAATATGGCCGATGGGTCTCCTTCTCATTATATAACTTAGGAAACAAAAAGAGCTTCTTTCCCAGGCCTTGGTAAACTGGCATACTGAATTTTAAGTCTAGCTCATCTTCCAACACTCCGATCCTAGGGCTTCCAACGTCTTGAACGATCTCTAAGAGTTCATTTCTAAATGTGAAGTTTTTGCTGGCATCACTTCTTCTGGGACATCTTCCTCCTTCTTGTCACAAAGTTTAAGGTCAACTTGCTCCCCAGGAAGTTCCTCTGGCTGCACATCTAGAGCCTCTCGGGCAACAGGGGCATCCACATCCCCATGCACAGCTGTTTCTCCAACAACTCCATTTACGTTCAATGCCCACGTCACTCCCAGAGTCAATTTTCATTTCTTTGCTGTACTTGGATCTTAGTTGGTCGATCTCCTCCTTTGATTGCTCGGGTTTGTGAAATGTCACATGGGTTTTCCACTGGGAGACAAGGAGGCAACACCACCACACACTTTGCTGTCTGAGTGTGGATGGCACACAAGTGTGTAGAAACCAGTCACCAACAGGCTGAGGAAGGGACAGGATGGGTCCCTGGAGGGCTGCCCCTCTCCTACCTGCACGCTGATCCATGTCCAGAAGAGCTAAGAGTGAAGCTGGTACTTTGTGCCATCACTCCCAGTTCATATACCACGGTAACTCAAAATTGAATCATGTTGCGAGGTGGGGGGATAATGTTAGTAATGAAAACATGGTCACTGAAATTTGTGCAAAGAAAGCTCTGCCGGTACTTCCATATCGGCAAAACAAACTTTATTCCAAAAAAAAAAAAAAAAGATTCTATGCTCCTTTTTTGGTCACTGGCAGACTCAAGGACTAAAGATAGACTATTGAAGAAGACACACTGCTGGTTGAGTTCAGTTGATTTATGACCCTGGAGACCTCATGGAACATTTTGTAATTTTATTTTGTTCAGACTCCCTGTGAATATGTACATCTGGAGACATATATATTTATGGAAAATGATAAATATTTTTTTCTCCCCTACCTTATGTCTAAGTAGGTCATGTTGGCAATATTTTCAGTACTTATTACATTTCAGCCAATGTATTTCCAAGAGCATGTAGAATGTAGCTGTAGGATACACATGGGTGGTAACAGTGTGTACAAGACTTCAAAGTCCTATAAATATGATTGTTCTCTGAGAGCTAATCTGGGAAACTAGAACATCATGGATCAAAGCAGAGAAATGCAAAGTCAACTTAGAAATATCATTTTAAAAGCTGTATGATGCCCTTAATAGATGCAAAATGGATAAAGGTCAACTTTTTAAAAAGTCATGGCTTTTTTTAAATAAGAGGAACTAAGAAAACAGCAGTCAGAGGGAAATTCTTTAATGGGGTAAATACCTATCGCAAACATTTCTCCTAATGTTGAAAATGAGAAGAGTTGCTATTAAATCTAGCAACACAACAACACAACAAGTGTGACCCATCGCTCTTACTGGACAACAGTGTTCTGAAGGTCCCAGCCAATGCATTAAGAAAAGAAAAGCAAATACAGGAATAAGGATTAGAAAGGAAGCAATCACTATCATTTGCAGCAGACAAGGTCATCAATAAGGAAAACAGAGATTCAACAAATGATCACATCTAAGAGAAAAGTAGACCGAATTTGCTAAATATCAGATGGACATTAAAAATGTCCTAGACACTAGAAATAACCCATTAGAAAATGTGAGGGAAGCATCAAGGTGATCCCTAAGCTATCAAACCTGCAGAGAACCAGGTTGAAGGTTATTAACACAGATAAGCAATCCTGTGGATATGCAGGGGACTAAGTAAGTCATAATTCAGGGACGATGAGAATCAAAGAGGACAATATGAGTGAGGCCCCTGCAAACCCTATCTTAACATGCACATTCCTGATATAATTGCCAAATATGCGAATACTGTGAAACCAGTCAGTACCTGACCGGTTATATAACCGGTTATATAACCAGTACCTGACTGGTTATATAACTAAATCACCTGAGGCCACCCCAATTTTCAAGATTTCAAAAAATTTGCATTGTGCCCATTGTTTAACAGTCCTTGGGAGTCCAACGCTGCCCAGCAATTTATCAAGTTCAGCCAATGGTGGTTTAGAGGCTGATTCAGAGTTTTCTGAGCCCATTAATGAAGAATCATACCTTCCCAGGAAGGTAGCCCTACGCAGGACCCAAATCCTCTCCTTTTCCTGAAATTCAAGAACAAGATGTTCATGGATTCCCTATGTGTTGCTTGCTGCAAGTGCCGTTGAGATAACTTGACCATTTTAGCCGTATCTCCTCATCCCAGAAAAAAAGAAAATTCCATATTCATGAAATTATGGTATGTACCTCCAGGGGATACACAGACCTTCTGAAGCCTGTTCAAGAGACTACAGATTAAGCACCCTGCTCTGCATTATGTGGTCCATCCCCTCCAACACGCATCAGTGTTCATCACAGTGGTTCAAAATAAAGAAGAACTTCCCATCGATGGCCTGGGCTTATATCTCTGCTTGGTCCTTAGTAACCTGTGTGACCTTATTTACATTACATAAACTCTCTGGGCCTCAGTGTTACTATTTGCAGTGGGAATCGTCATCATCCTTACCTCACTGGGTAGTCATGAGGATGAAATAAGACAACACAGGGAAAGCTGTTGGCACACCACCTCATGTAATGAATGATCAACAAATGTCAGTTATTACCATTTTACTACTATCCTATGAGACTACTTTGTTTTAGCTTTTTAAGATAAATATACTTTATAATCCATACCAGAGTTTTTAACCTTGGCACTATTGATATTTGGGGCCAGATAATTCTTTGTTGTGGGAACTGTCCCATGCATTGAAGGATGTTTACCTGTATCCCTAGCCTCTACCCACTAGATGCCAGGAACA
>ML102151.1:52712-72950 GCA_003697995.1 Taxidea taxus jeffersonii
AGACCCTGAGGGTCAGCCTTTCAAGAGACTAACATGGAATACCCATTTCTGAAACAAATAAAGTTATTATCCTGTGTATATGTGGTCCAATAGTGTTGTCAAGTTGTCTTACATTCTCAGTAAATAAATTCGTGGTGGCTCAAAGTCCCTCTGAAAAAGAAGAGTAGCTCAGAGAAGTGGAAAGTCAGTCAGTTGATACATCAGGTGCACGGTCTATGAACGAGATAGGTTCCCCCTTCCTTTGGGTGGTAGCAGCAAAAACTTAATTGTCACTTCGATGTCAGTGTTGGTGATGTGAATCCACTGAGAACTTCCAAGTATTTCGCACATGCCCAGCTTTTCCCAATTAATCCCCACAACAACCTTCTGAAGTAGAAACCATTATAATCCCCACTTTATAGATGAGGAAACCAAGGTTTTGGGAGGTTAAATGCTCCAAGGCTACACAGCTAGTAAGCAAGGACTTAATGCCCAGACAACAGTCCCCAACACTCTTCTCTTGATTCCTGTCCTATATTCTCTTGAGCACTCATGGGGAGGGATGGGATCCTGAAATCACTTCGACTCAATGTGTTCAACAGACTAAGGCATAAACAGACTAAGAATACTCTATGCCAGCTATTCCCATGAAATTTTTTTACTTAGGCTGACAACTGAAAAAAAATTTCCAAGTTGGCATCACTATCCACATTGTTCAAAAATTAAGCCAAACTATCCTGACCATCAAAAGAGGGAGCTAAGACTCAAACCTAGCTCCAACTGACTCCAGAGTCTAAGGTTTTCCCACCAGATCAAAACGAACACATTAAGATAAAAAATCTTACACTCTGACATCTTTTCTGTGTCTCCCAATTTTTTGCCATGTGTGACCAATTAGCACAGTTGGCTAGAACATGGTGCTAATGAGGCCAAGGTTGGGGGTTAAATTCCTTCATGGGCTGAAACTTGATGCTTCCTTCCCAGAGTCACAGGCTGTGGCCTGCACCACAGCTGGTCCCCTCCCAGAAGCATCACATTGGTCATAAGTGCAACTGAGAAGAAACCTTCAATGAATAATGGTAACTCCATCCGCACTGTTGGATCAGCTCAGAACACACGCTATACTGAGGCCTGACTATTCACAGAAATAAAGACCAGTGTTGTTATTAGTTGCATAAATTAACAATTTTTACCTACACTCAATAAAATTTAACTTCACTCTTTATGGATCGATGGAGCTATGACTTAACTTTTAAAAACTCATGTACAGGGGCACCTGGGAGGTTCAGTAGGTTAAGCCTCTGCCTTCGGCTCAGGTCATGATCCCAGACTCCTGGGATGGAGCCCTGCATCGGGCTCTCTGCTCAGCAGAGAGCCTGCTTACTCCTCTCTCTCTGCCTGCCTCTCTGCCTACTTGTGATCTCTCTCTCAAATAAATAAATAAAATCTTTAAAAAAATTAAATTAAAAAAATAAAACCTCATGTACATTAAGAAAGATGCTAAAATTTTGAGATATTGAATGACATGTGCAGTAATACCTCAATTACTTAAACTTATGAGGAAATGAGTTATTTTGTATGTGTAAATTATGTTAAGATAATGGAAGTGTCTCCTTAGTACCAAGACATTTTCGAATTACAAAGTTTGATGGAAATCTTTCTAAATGGAATTCACGTCTTCCTGCCTCCTCAAATTGGAGACATAGAACATGATTTGTCCTACATATTTGTTATTTACAAGAAACACAATTTAAACAAAGTAATTCTTTTTAATTGAAAATGAAGAGATGGGAAAAGAGATAGCAACCAAGAAAGTCAATGTTAACCCAGACAAGGTTAAAGTAATTTAACCTTGGAATTTAAGGTTAAAGTAAGAGCAGGATAAAGAGGAATATAATGTGGTGATAGAAGACATTTCTCCAAAGAAAATGCAATAACCAATAACCTATGTACACCAAGTAATACGACATCTTCACTGAGTCCCAATTTCCTGTGCCTTCTTGCTATTCCTCAAACAGGCTAAAATGGTTTCTGACTCAGAGCCTTTGTGGCTTTGCAGCCAAAGTGAATTTCTGCCTGGGATTGCATTCTCACTTTATTGGAAGACCGATCCTGCTTATGTAAGGCCTTAAGTTTATACAACTTGGAGACCCTAACAAATAATAATAATACAAGAATATAAAATTAGGTACAGAAGTAATTATGAAACAAGAACCCATGAATTTTATTTTTTTTAAGATTTATTTATGTATTTGAGAGAGAGAGCACGCACGTGCAAGTAAAGAGGGGGCAGAGGGAGCAGGAGACAACGCATACTCCTGCTGAGCAGAGAGTCTGTCGGTGGGCTCGATCCCAGGACCCTAAGACCATGACCTGAGCTGAAATCAAGAGTCAGACACCTGACCAACGGAGCCACCCAAGTGCCCCAATAAACCGTGAATTTTAAAAAGCTAAAAATACCACAAGCATCACAAGATCCAGAAAAATCATATAACAGTTCTTATTAATTCACTGCCTGATGTACCTCTATAATAAATCTCTTTTCTACATTTTTAAGCTGTGTACCATTTGATTCCCTTTTTTATAACAATAATTTTTTAGCATTTTCCATTAAAAAGTCATGTAATTCAGACCTTTTTCCAGCACGGTTAATTGAAATGGGCTTCATGTTATTAGATAATTGGGATATAACACACGTGACTCCATATACAGGTGTACTTGCCTTCATAATACTGCTCCAGGTTTATGCCATATAATTTGAGAACTATGGTAAATTTTATTTGGCATCAGTTTTTAAAAACGATAAAAATCTCCAGTTCTTTTAAAATTGTATACAGTATATTATCAAGTGTATTTCAGGTAGGGAAGAAATTCTGTTGTTTCATGCATTCATTAATGAGAAATTAATCCTCTGCTTCAAATTACACATTTGAGGCTGGAGAAATTTCACATGGACTGGCTTCTGGCTCAAAATGTTTTAAACCTTCTATCTCCTCCACTAACCACATACATCAAGTAATGGGTGCCTAGAAAATACTCATATCCCTATAGAACCTCTAGCTTACACCCTCGTATCGCCATCCTGGGGAAGACAGCAAGGCTGGCATAGGAAATATTCTGCAAGCCGTTCCAGAATGTTGAGCTATAAGCAGTACAATGAGCAGTAACTTAACTATACAAATGGTGACCTAGAACCACGTATGTATGTTCCACTAAACCCAAGTTAAATGAAGTCCCAGGTCTTTCCCTCAGCCATATCCAAAAACTGCCAGTAGCCACCTACATGTGCAAGTTGGACAAAAACTCATGGTCACATGGGGGTATTGCTCTGGTGCCTCCCAGGTCCTTGGAAGAGCCTTAGCTCTGTCTAAGTTTGTATGAGATACCTCCGGAACAAGGCTTCTCTACTCTGGCACTACTGATGTTTGAGTCTAGATCATTCTTTGCTGGGGAGTGAGGGGGGGGAGGGATTCTGTACCCTGTAGGATGTGAGTTTAGAAGCATCGCTGACCCCTGCCCCACTAGGGATACCCAAAATGTCTCCAGATATGGTTAGATACACCCCGAGCATCAACAGTGTCCCCTGTTGAAAATCAGTGGTCCAGAGAAAAGAGTTCAGACAGTGATTCATTCATTTAATGGATGCTTGCTGGATACCTGCTATGTTTAAAGCCCAGTGGAAAGTTGCTTTGCACGAGCCCGCAGTATCAGTGGGAAGACAGATGATGCACAATAAATTTCACAGAATGCAGTAAGGGCCATAAGGAAGGTCTCGAAGACACTGTAAGAATCTAAGACAATGCTCCTTTCTGTTTCCCAAGGCTGTTGGGGGATCATGAGGATTGTAAAAGATGAGATTACCCTGTATCTACTCCATCAAAGCGTTCCTTGACATTGGCTTGATAGAACCTGAACATGTATGGGGAATTACAGGAAACATTTCAATTAACCACAACAGTCAGTATTTACAAATCCTGGTCAGGGAACATTGAGAAAGTGTGTTAATCATAACCAGGTGGAGGAATCCATCTGTTTTTCTTGTATTCTGGCAATTACGATCCTTACACTATCCCAGCCACACTCATATTTGCAGCCTACAAATCCTAGGAGATGTTGACAATTTTATTCATAGAAGATTTGCCACGAGGGTTTATCCCAGCCAAATGGAGGGAGGTGGGCGGAGAGGCTAAATCAATAAGAATTTAGCTGGTGAACAGCACTGTATATAAATTAAAAAAAAAAAAACAGAACCTCACCTGTTTTGACACAAATCATTCCTCTGGAACTCTTGAGATAACCCTGGTGTTGTTCTTACCCTACTGTATCTTTTCCCCCAATCAATTATAAAACCTATTGACAACAAAAATAAAAGAACTCCAGGGTACATCAAAAATCAGCACCTGTTTCGCTCCAAATGTCGTGTCCCTATCGAATGTATTTGTTCACAGAAAGCCCCGGAACAGACAACATGTCCCTTTGCTGAGTTGTTGGTGTCTCCGTAAAATTAGTAATTGGAGAGGGAATGTCACTAATTCCCATTTCTCTGTTGGAAAGTTACTGCAGAAGCCTTTACCAACTGTGTAACTGCTCGGCAGAAATGAGCTAACCCACTAACTCTCTTTTGATTGCACGTAATCACAGGAGCCACTCAAAAGCATGTTCCTTTAATCTTTTTCTTTATCATCACTCTTTATTTTGCTGAACTTACCTTAATTTGGCCATTCAGACCTCTTCTGGAGGGTGCTCCATGGCCCTTACATGGATTAATTAATCCATTATTGCAATAATTTCCACTTCTATAGTGCTTGATCATTAAAAATTCATTTTGATATTGGCAAGAAGTAATTTAACATTGTGGTTTTAAAGTGGTGTTTCCTCAAAATTTACTAGAAAAATAACATATGCTAATGCATTGAACCCATAATTCCAGGATCTCACTGCCAGGGATGAGGTTAAACTTACTTTTTTTTAAATTTTTAAATCAAGAAAATGATAATGCAAATGTCTCATGGCAGAGCAAAAGTCATTGAGGAGGGCGTGGATTGATGACCTTCAGAGATCCCAACTAACAGCCAGGTCTTTGGGGCTGAAGAGCCTAGAATGACACCTTCTCCCAAATGGGGCTAATCCTACCCACAGTGTTGTAGTGAGGATCAAAGTGGACAATATGTGTACAGAGTCCAGCACTGTGCCTGATACAGAACCACAGTGGAAACTCAGGTCAAGGAAAAAGCTATTAGTTTGCCATGTAATCTCACTCACCTACACACACTTGTACACACACCTAAGCATACCTATGCACACTGCCATTTTCATTGTAATTCAACAAAGAAGCTGGTTCTATAAAATAACCAGATTAACAGGCTTTCCCACCCACAAATTGACCAATTATACACTGGAGGAAAAAAAGTCTGCATCAATTCAGTCAAAACAGGTCCACAGCATTAGCTGGTTGGATAGTTAACTGATTGGTTATTTTGCTAATTGGCTAATCAGTTACTTATGTTGAAGACTTGTTTCTCTATATCCTCTAAAAAAAAAAAAATCTCAGCATTGCTGACATTGGGGGCCGGATAACTCTTGGCTGTGGGGCCTCTCCCATGAATTGCAAGATGTTAGCCGAATTCCTAGCCCTCAACCACTCCCACCAAGAGCACCCACACACCCTAATTGTGACAATGAAAAATTCTCCAGATATTGCCATGTGTCTTCCAGACTGAGAACTATTGCTCTAGCCCAAACCTCCAAGTGGCTTATATTCACATTAATATAATTGTGCCATCTTGGGGAAAGGGACCCTAAGGAACTTTGCGTAGGGCACATTAAGGAAACTCAACTGTTAGACTAACCCCTTGGAGACCACCTGCAGCAAGGATTTTCACAATTCCTTTGAGGTCTGCAGTCATAGTTATATTCTGATTTGGTCTGTTAATGGTTATCAGGACCTCAAGGTCTCCCTGCTGTACCCAGGCTTCACCAGAATCTAGAACTCTAAAAACCATAATGGTGAGTTCCATGAGTGCATTCATCACTGAGCTCATGAGTTTAAGTTTCAGGACCCAGAGCCTGCACAGGTCCCTTCTGTGGTCCTTAACTTAATTTTGTATGTGTGATTTAATGTTCTCTTCCAAAAGAGGGTCCTCCAATGGGAGGGGTTTGGTTCCCATGAAATCTGGCTCTCCCCTTAATAGACACCATGCCCCATCTGTTCTCCACTGTACCCTCAGCACCTCCACAGTGTCTGGAATATGATAAACGCACAGCGAAGTTTGCTGAGTGACTGAGTGACCGACTCAATGAATGAACAAAGGCAATAGTGATTTATACACTTTGGAAAGCATAAAAGGCCACAATAAATTCAGGGCCATGATCTGTTGTCTGCTGATTTAGATAGACAGCAAAGGCCACTGGAGTTCAGAAGAGAGATATCACTTCAGCTGTGATGGAAAGGAGATATTACAAGACAATCATAGACTCACAGAGTTTAAAAACAGCATTATAATGAACCACAGTATGCTATTACCTATGGGACCGACTCAGAACTTGTGCTCTGAACCTCAGTCCCAGCTCCACTGCTTACCAGGTGGAAATCAGCCAGCCACTCTCTCTAAAATGGGCACAAAAACATTATCGATAACATGTGATAGTTGTGAGGTTTAGAGGCACGCCGACCTGCAAAGTATGGGGCGGGGGCGGGGGGGGATCCAGCATACGGCAGGCGCTCAGTACATGTTAGCTAATAATGTTACCGATTGGTCCCAATGGGTCAGGCATTGTGCTAAACGCTTTCCAGACGCTAGCGGGGAAATGCTCATAAGTCACAGGGAAATGTGACCATTTTCTGAGTACCCTTGCAGTTCATCAATGTACAAGGTAATTCACCACATTCTCCCTTTAATATTCGTTGCAACTCGGTTAAGTTAGGTGTTATTCCAATCTTGTAAGTGTGAACTCGAACTGAGAGGAGTTAGTTATGTGCAAAGAGGTTAAGCGAGAGAGTGGAGACAGACCACAAGCCACCAAACGCCAGGACTGATATTTTTGCCAGGTTGATTCTATCCTACGAGCTAAGAGCTCAGGGATCAGATGAAAGGGCTCAAATCCTGGCTCAGCCCTGCTTGGACCTTAGCAACTTATCTAACCTGTTAAATCTCAGTTTCCTTATCGGCAAAACAGATACCTATGTCAAGAAGTTCTAGAAAATATGGGGCGCCTGGGTGGCTCAGTGGGTTAAGCCACTGCCTTCGGCTCAGGTCATGATCTCGGGTCCTGGGATCAAGTCCCACATCGGGCTCTCTGCTCAGCAGGGAGCCTGCTTCCCTCTCTCTCTCTCTCTCTGCCTGCCTCTCTGCCCACTTGTGATCTCTCTTTGTCAAATAAATAAATAAAAGAAGTTCTAGAAAATACTAAGAGACACGGTGCACGTGAATGACAACTCAGGGCCTGGTACGTGAAAAATGCCCAAATATTCTAAGTATTGCTCTTGTCCAAAAGTATGAAAAAGTAGAAAACACTATATTTACCCACTTTCAAATCCCAATTTAATTTTTTTTTAAAGAGAGAATAGAGGGAGAGGGAGAAGGAAAAGCAGTCTCCCCACTGAGCAGAGAGCCCAACACGGGGCTCGATCCCAGGACCCTGAGATCATGACCTGAGTAGAAGGTAGATGTTTAACTGACTGAGCCACCCAGGTGCTCCTCAAATCCCAATTTTTTAAAAAAGATTTTTTAATTATTTGTGAAAGAGAGAGCAAGAGAGAGCATGAGCAGGGTGAGGGGCAGAGTGAGAAGCAGACTTCCCACTGGGCAGGGAGCCCAATGAGGGACTCCATCCTGGAACCATAAGAGCAACATTCTAGGGGCAAAGAGGGAAAAGATCATGAGGACCAGGATCAGGAGAGAGGTGAATCCCTTGAAGTTTAGAGGTACACACCCCAATTCCTCTGCCATAGAGCCACCTAACTCAGGGTGTTTGAGGCATAAATTTTCCTCTTAACATAGGTGACCTGTGATCATGCTGAGGACATGTGGCTTCCTAGGATAGCAACAGTGGCCTCTAGAAAAATGGTAGCCAAATCTTTGGTTTTGAAAGTTATTAATCTTTACACGAAATTCCTAGCAGTGGCAAGGGGAGTATTAGTTTTATTTAATTTCATTCAAATTACTCTACAAAAAAAATTAAGGTGAATAATTATGAAAGTAAGGTCAACTCGATTTCCTATAATAATGTTTTTTGTTACCAGGCTCATTATTGTTAATTCTTTTCATAATCTTTGCCATCCAACCTCATTTGTTTCATTTATAAGTGGCAAGAAATGCACATCACTGAACGGCAATGAAATCAGGACAGCAACATGTCACTTGGGTGATCTCTGGAGAAAGTAATTCTTGTCTCTAGTTAACCTTTTAGGGAAAAACTCGACTGCATATTCCCAATGTAGGTGTTACATTTGTCAAAGTGAAGTTTTCCTCTTCTGATTGTTCAGTCATGCATCCTGGCTTGAGACGGTAGGGGCTTTTGCCAAAAGTTGAAGTTTTATCCTGCTGTTCTGAATACTTATAAACCAAATGAAAAAGCACTCAAGGAGGTTTTAAACGGGCTTTTAGCGTAACCCAAACACACACACACACACACACACACCACACATACACACATCCATGAATTTTTAAATATGCAAAAACTCCTCTCACTTAGACTACTGTTTAAAAAAAAAAAGATCTTGCATGTTCATTACCGAAGACACTCATATTTGAGATTTAATTTGCCCCCATTACTGTAGTTTGAACCTGTGCTATTTGGCTTTATGAAGAATCTCAGAATTGTTAGTAAAAAAATAAATAAAATAAAAATAAAAGCTCTGATCTATTTTAAACATCTCATATCATAGAATTGGCATTCCACGGCTAGAAGTTTCCTCTAACCACAGGGTGGGGGGACAAAGGTTTGAATTATCTACACCTGGGTCACAGTGGCTTTAAATACTTTGAATATCTCTTGTTTTGCTGACACTAAAGAAACATTCAAGAACAAACACACATGGTCCCTGTGATCTTAAACTCTGCAACATATAATTGCATAAACACACAAACAAATGAAAGTATAATTACCAATTATGAGAAGCACATTCAAAGCAAGGGACAGTGCCCTCGCCAGCTGACACTGCTATCACAAACAGCCACAGACTGGGGGTCTTAAATAACAGAAATTTATTTCTCACAGTTCTGAGGCTAGAAGTTCAAGAGCAGGGGGAAGGCATGGCAGGTTCTAGTAAGAGCCCTCTTCTTGGGTTCAGATGGCTGTGTCCTCCGATGACGGAGAGAGAGGGCTCGCTTTCTTCCTCTTTTTCTAAAGATACTAAACCTGCCATGGGGGCTCTGCCCTCATGATCTCAGCTAAACCTAACCACCTCCTCAAGGCCTCACCTCTGAAGATCATCACTTTGGGAATGAAAGCTTCAACATATGAATTTCGAGGGGACAGAGACATTCAGACTACAGCAGACAGGTTAAAGAAATAGAGAAAAATTGAGGAGTGGAGAGGCCAGTCAGATCCCCCATGTTCTCTTGGCCCACTCATAATGACACCTGCTGCCTGGGGGAGTGGCAGCCCCCCTCACACATCATGAATTTCCTCCCTCTAGCTCCTGCCTCTCTTTGTTGTAGGGCTTTCTCTAATATGACATCATACTCAGCCCATGGCAGCAGAGGCCAGAAGGGCCAGATAATTAACAGCTCCGGGAGTGACCCTCAATTGGGGGAGAGGGGCAGGAATTGGTGGGTAACTACACCAGCTTCCTGTCTCATTGCTGGAACAATTCTGAGGAGGTCCCACACAGTCTACCAGAAACTCCCCAGTGGGATGGAGTTGTCTACAGCGGTAAATTTCACATTAACATCACATGTAATTGACTCTCTCATTCCTTTCCTGGAACTGATTCCTGGAGTCACCTCCCAAGTGAACTACTCAGGTCTGCCTTTGGGAAACCTATATGAAGGTCAGTATCTACTGTGGGAAGGTAAACTTCCACCTGGTCCCCAAAGGAGAAGCAGCTCTCCCTGAGAGCACCTGGGGGGAAAGGATTTCATAGAAGAGGCAGAAACAGCATAAGCAAAGGCCCTGAAGTAGGGAGGAGCTGTTACACTGGAGAGCCTGAAAGGAGCCAACAGGGTGGTATTACAGTGAGCAGTGGGACATGGGCTGAGGCCCAGGCAGGGACCAAGTAGAACCTGGCAAGCCACAAGAAGGAGTCAGGGCTGTGTTCTTAATATGTCTCCACCCGGCAATGAAGAACCTGAGGATGAGGGGTGTTACAGTAAAAAAGTGAATGGCGAGGGGCGCCTGGGTGGCTCAGTGGGTTAAAGCCTCTGCCTTCAGCTCAGGTCATGATCCCAGGGTCCTGGGATCGAGCCTCACATAGGGCTCTCTGCTCGGCGGCGAGCCTGCTTCCTCCTCTCTCTGCCTGCCTCTCTGCCTACTTGTGATCTCTGTCTGTCAAATAAATAAATAAATAATCTTAAAAAAAAAAAAGTGAATGGCGAGTATATTTGAGCAAAAATCTAAACATGAGGAGATTTGAATACAGAGCCAATATTTTCAACCACTCTTCTACTAAACCTGCTGCTAAAATAGCTTAAACCAGTGTTTTCCTCTTGGTTTACACCAGGCTGGCGACCCTGTCTCTTTACCCACCTTCCTGACAATTGTCTCTGCTTAGTCCCACTACCGGGATGACAGATCATGAACTCCGTTTCTCAGAGCATCTGAAAGAGCAGAGCACCTGCATTCCTAGCATTCCTAGCCAGTTTCTGGAACATCCTTCTGCAACATCAAGATATATAGCCTCTGTAAATTTTCAGAGACATATTAACGTTCACCTCCATAATGCCTTAATTGTACAGAAACCATTAGACAAGAGTGTTAAGGTGACAAAGGGACCCATGCAAATGGTAAAGAAAGAGAGCAAGATGCCTAAATTAAAAGGGGTGAAGGGTCCAGGACAGTCTTTCATAGGGGAAAGGATTCATGGAGATTCGCTGTCTTAACAAGAATGGACTGCCTCATAAATTATCTCAATATGATGCCAGTAAGTCAAGGGGAACTTTTTTAAAGTAGGAATTTGCAAAAGGTTAAATTAAAATGAAGGCTGAACAATTATTTTTGTCCTCCTGCCTAGCAGGGCTTCTGCTAATGTTTGTGTACAGAAGTGATAACGGCGGGATACTTCAAAGCCTTTTCAGGGAAATCATATCATTGGTGAGAAAGGATTTGATTTTGTAAAAAGCTTATATTGTAAGTGATATTGAAAATAAAGAGACAAGATTGCATGAGCTAAGTGCTTTATTTTTGTTAGTGCTGGTGGGGTTCCGAAGATCCTCATCAGGCCTGTAATTGGGGTTTTAAAAGTGGGAATAGAGGAGTGTTTTCCATTGTCTTTGAAGATGGCAACCCTGACCCAACAGTGGAGGACCATGCACTGTAAATTTTGTTTCCAGCAAATAAAAATGATTTTCTCCAAAGGCTCCCAATTCTCTTGGCCAGGCCACAGCATTTTACTAGGAAGGGACAGGTCTGAGAGCAATCTGTGGTGTTGGTCCTCATGCTTTTCTCAATCCATCCCCCCAACAGGTGTTTTGACTAACCTTACAGAGAGGAAGGAGTTGAAGAAACCAAGAAAAATAACATCTATTCCAGTAGATGGTGAGCAGCACCTGAGCAGAAAGCATATATCCTGTTCCTTTACATCCCGAAGGCCTGGCCCATGGCCCATAGCATGTAGGAGTTACAGGCACTATAAGTAATAGGAAACCCCCATTATAATTTTGAATGCGGAAAGTAATTTTCCCACACAACTGGAAATCTAGAGGGGGGTCCCTCTTGGAGTCATTAATTTCCTCAACAACATCATCCAAGAACCCATGCAATTTCAACATGTCTTTCTCATGAGCTAGGTCCACGGGTTAGCTTCCTTAAGTATTTTTTTTTCTTTTTTAAGATTATTTATTTATTTGAGAGAGAGAGAAAGAGAGTGTGAGCAGGAGGAAGAGGAAGGGGGAGAGAATTTCCAAAGCAGACTCTGCTTTGGACTCAGTCCTACAAACACAAGCTCATGACCTGAGCTGAAACTAAAAGTCAGACACCTAACTGACTGAGCCACCCAGGCACCCCAGCTTCCTTAAGGTTTTAAGATGTCTCCTAATTATATATATATATATTTTTTTTCAAGAGCAAGAATAGCCTTTCTGGAAGCTCCCTAGAGATTTCATTTCATATTTCAATGCCCAAAAAGTTGCTTATGTTTATGCCTTAGTGAATGCACAGCAAAAGGAACAGGGCCAATGTGAATGGCTCAGATGATCATGACCCACCCCTGGGTTTGGAGATGAAACAAACTCCTTTCAAAATCATGGCCATTTAAAGGGCGTGGGTCATTGGACAAAGTTAATGACTCTGTTAGGAAGAAGAAACAGAAGGTAGGGAGTAGATATTGGCAATCAACAGTCTCTGCTAAAATAAAAAAAAATTCAGTAGACATCTATTAAAGAAATCATGGAATGAACCAATGAGTCTCTCTCATGTCTTTTGTTATTTTCTTCCTTGAGGTGTGGATTTTATTGTTTTCAGTGAGTGTTAGGTCTTTTGGCCTTTCTAGCATTTCCTTTCCCCTCAAAAGTCCATAGACCCCATCATCAGTCTGTATGGTTTGATTGGCTTCTAAAATGTATAGAGATACGTGTCCCAAATCCATCCCGTTAGTAACTTTCAGGGCTGCCGCCCTGCCAATTGGTTCACATGGAAAATTGAACCACCAAGAGTTAATTCAAAGGAAGTATGGGGAAGGTGAATGTCGCTTCCCAGCGGAATGAAGTCGGAGTTTCGTGCTTCCATAACGTAATCCTGGATGGTATTTGTCTAGACTGTGGGGACACCCGTGAGAGTGAATGTGACACAGAGGAGAGCAAAACCAGGAAATGGGGACAGACTAAATCTTAATACACCTTTAGCTCTGGATCTAGGCACAAATGAATGAGCTAAGTACATATGTCTTTCTGAATTTTTTGGTCAAATAATCTAGTGCATTTCTTGTTTTCCTTTAAGTCAGTTTGAATTGAATTTCTGTCACTTACAACCAAAGGAGTCCAGTCTAATACATTCCTTTATCTCTACTATGTTATGAGTTTCCTAAGAACTGAGGTTCAGACATAGTCATCTCATAATTTCTATAGTTCTGTACGATAGGCCTCCATAGTCCCTACCTAGCAGAGTGTTCTCAAGGTTTATATCATTTGAGAACTCCTTTTTTTAAAAAAGACTTATTTATTTATTTATTTGAGAGACAGCGTACAGGAGTTGGGGGAAGGAGCAGAAGGACAGGGCGAGAGAGAATCCTTAAGCAGACTCCCTACTAAGTGCAGAGTCCATCATGGGGCTCAATCCCAGGACCCCAATATCATGACCCAAGCAGAAATCAAGGGTCAGAAACTTAACCAACTGAGCCACCTAGGTGTCCTGAGAATTCCTTTTTGAAATGAAAATATTAACAGATCTCAACACAACAGATGTTTTGCTTTTAAATATCTACAGAGTGAGAAAATATATAATAACACAAAGCTACTCTAAAACTAGGGATACTTTTGTTGCATGAATTTGTATTTTATGACTCACAAAGACCTTTACCTACAATTTAAAAACAGTCATATATAATGTGCAAACATATTATCTATTTCCTTAGACAAATTTTAATCCACACATGGATTTGTGGTCTATGAATCTAATAACTGCCAAAGGAAATCCATAGACCACAAAACTCTTCTATGTCATCAAAAGTACTTGGAGAAGTGTGGATGAAATAATGCTTACACCCCCCAAAACTTAAAATGATCCATGACTCAATCATTCTGTCAAAGCTACTGAATCCATCTTCTCAGGGTTCTCTTTCAAAGGAGAAGAAAGTAATACAAAATATTAGTTAAGAGCTAGAAGACGCAGAGCTGACAGGATTACTCAGGTGAATTTTACAGTTTGTTAATGAGAAGTCAATTCCAGTAGCCAGACTTCAGGTGCTGAGGACAGAGCCTCCAAAAAACCCTGTCATAACCACTTTTTAATAATTCACACTGTGTTCTGAGAAAATGTAACATAATAATACAGATAGCCCAGAGTAGCAAGACCTCTCAAAGATCCAGAAACCTAGGCCATAAGTTCCCCAAACATTGGCTTTGTACAAACTGTCCATCTGTTCCCTGTCTTCTAACTCTTCAGAATTTATTTGTGGGGGTGTTGCTGTTGCTTCCCCTGTCCCCACCCGTCCCCCCCACATCGCTCTCATTGCACAGAAGCTGCGAGATTTGGGCCAAGGGCTGTTTACTCCTCAGTGCCAATCCCTGGTCACATGATTGGCTCAGGTCTGCTCTTAGAAGCGTGAAGCTCAGGACATTTGCTCAGTGGCCCTGAGAAGTGATTCTCTCTCCCTCACTGGATATGAATAAGGAAACAGGCAGTTCCAGTTTCCAAGGGCAACCTTGGAGGAATCCAAGTTCAAGAGAAAGCCGATCTAGGTAGGAGGGCAGAAGGAAGATACTCTCAAAGAAAAGAAACTGCAGTTTTGAATTAGCTCAGCTTGAAGCCTGCACTACCTCTAAATTTTTTTGAACTACGTGAATCAATAAGTCCTCTTTTTATTTAAGCCAGGGGTCAGCAAACTACAGTCTGTGGGTCAGATCCAGCCCGGGGAAAGTGTGTGCATGGGCTGTGAGCTAAGAATGGTTTGTAGAAATGAACATTTGCAATCACTTTGCGAACACTAACTATGAATACCAATTGAAGAAAACATTATCCCCTGCAAAGTGAGAATTCTATTTTTCTCATTAATAGACCTGTTTTACGAACACTTGAACTCAAGTATTATTACTGTATTTTCAATTTCATCAATAAAAATGTCATGGAAATTTGTTCTCTCTCTTGCTACAGAAGTTCCCACATTATGTCCTCTATCTTGCCTCTTGGCCCATGAAACCTGATATATTTGGTCTGTTCCCTTTATAGGAACAGTGTGCTGACCCTTATGTGAAGCTATTACATTCCAGGATTTTTGCCATGTGCAAATAAAGTCAGGTTAAGTGACACACTATTGTTTAATGGACAGAGATGAAAAATGACTATATTTGCTTCTCAAGTTTTCCCTTATGTGAAAACTCAATCAGTACAACCAAATCCACCGGCTGAAAGGGGCTCTACCCAGCCTCTCCTAGTTCCCCTCATCCCTCCACATGTAAATATTGCCTGCTATATTTTCTATCCTTTGACCCCTGATCATGGGCTTCCCTGTCCTCTCCCCTAATCCTATTGGGAAACAACCAAAAACTGAACACGGGATGATTAATGCATTGTACGTCACTTATTTCATGGTTCTTAGGAACTTCACTCCCTTTCTCTATCTCAGCACCACCCAATAGTTGTGAGACATTTGTGACATATTTTTCTTTAAATTAACTGGAACGCGGAGATTATTTTTACTTGGAAGATAGCACTTGTTCTCAGAGGAAGGCATTACGAGTCAGAAGGTGTGGGTGTGAGTCTGTATAGTATTGATTCCCACCCAGCCCCGTTTGGTAAAAGAACACTAGCTGTCCTTGGAGGACAACCACAAGCCACCGCCCTCCCCACGACGCTGGGTGCAACTTCCCTGGAGCATTAGCAGGCGATGCCAAGCCCCACCAAATAAAGCTGTCTTTGCACGGTGATTGGCCCAAACATGGGCACATGACCCAGCCGGAGCCAATCAGATCGCATCTCAGGACTTCACAGGTGTTACCGGACAGGAGATGCTCCCTCTTCCTCTGGGCCTTTTTCCCTGCAACTGTGAACTCCTGGAAAGCTCACCTCTCTGCAAAGGAGAGCAGGGGCAGAGAGATGGAAAGAGAGAAATCAAGTGCTGGTAACAACATTTAAAGAAATAGATTCAATGGTGCCTGAAGCTAGAGCGATTAGCCTGGACTGTTCAATTACATGAGCCAATAAACTCTCTTCCTGCGTGAGCCAGTCTAAGTTGGGGCTCCTGTCACTTGCAATGGAAATATGCAGCCCCTGTCTAACGTGGTGGCTGTCTTGGGTTGCATTCTCCCAAAAGCAAGCCCTAAGACAAAGATATGAGGGCAGGTGTCTCGTTTTGGACACGCCCCCAGGAAGCACTGTAGCCAGGAAGGAAGGAGGATGGAGAGGGAGGGCCCCTGGAAAGGTGTATTATGCAGCACGCTGATGCCGAGGACACCCGGGGCTCAGGCCTGCTGGGGAACCAAGAGGGAAGAAGCAGCAAGGAAGCTGGAGTGCTTATCTGCCAGCTCACATCCATCATCGGCAGAGAAGCTGTTTTTAGGGGCATCAGTGCCCCCTCCGTTTCCAGCTGGCCTCTTCCATGAGAGGGCTCTCCGGAGAGGAGTTGACGGGCTTGTAGGAGAACTCTGGGGCATGTACTGGAATGCTGACTGCTGAGGGGAAATGAGCGAGGCACTCATCAAATCTGTCTCCCCTTGTCCCACCCCATGCCGGAGTAACTACAGAGATGCTTTGGGGACTGCCGGTGTAGCTGGGGGTTCCCCCACCTCTGTCATTTAACTCTGGTGTAAAAATGCAGTGCAACCTCAAAGCTCAGCGACTTTGATCAACAAGGGTATATTCTCTGCGGCTTCTGCAGGCTGATTGGGGTGGCTGTCATCCTGCTATAGGTCCTTGGGGGCAGGGGGGGGCACGTGTGTGAAAGGGTGAAGGGGCAGCAGGTCCCCTGAGGAAGATCTCCGCATGGCCACGTAACCCAATCCATTCTGGAGTCAGGAACTGCTTGTAATGCGAGGATGCATGAAATATATCCCCCAGAAAGGTAATGGCACATGCGCTAGACTCTAAATCAGCCATCAACGAGCTACTATCGTAGTATCTTCAATGGATTATAAAAACGATGGCTTTGAAGAATGACTTCGCCTTGCCAGAATTATGATTTGTTATTCATCTTGTGGATTTTTTAAACAGAACCTTGTACTTAGTATTCAAATTAATGACTCCAATGTATTTGCCCGGATTTAAAAAAAAAAAAGAACCATTTTGCACAATACACATAATAGTTACATTTCTGTGATAAACTTACTTGGTAAAAGCTTTCTCGATTTTATCATTTAGACAAGTAGATATCAGTAAATCAAACTCGAAAGCCAGAATGGTGGAGCGGGGGAGAGGCTTGAGGCAAGCCTTTAGTTCACTAAGGACAGCAGCAGGAAAAACGAACAAGGGAAACACTGAACCAATATGGAGGAACATAAGACTCTTCCCCAAAATCTCTCCCATCAGCCATCCGTTGCAATTTCCTGATTCGATTCATTAAGATCTCGGCTAGCCAGGAACAGTTTTATGAAGCGCAGTGTTATTAGTGGAAAGAGCAAAAGCTTCTCACAGAGTTCAGGTTTAAATTCTGGATCCATCATTTTTCAACTGTGCAACCTGAAGAAAATGGACTAAAATTCCCGATAATTCCATTTTGTCGCCACCAAAATGGGAGAAAAGGCCAGGGAGCATGAATAGGGTCCTACCTCATAAAGTTGTAAAGACAGAAAAAAGATCATATTTGTCATTCATCCCACATGCCAGTCCATAGGTCCATGTTGGTCCCTGGAAATGTTCTCCTGGGTCCACCACAGAACGAGAGAAATACAGCATGATAGGTTGAATTGTGTCCCTCAAAAGATTATGTTGAAGGCCTAACCACAGGGATCTGTGACTGTGACCTCCTTCGCAAATGAGGACTTTACAGAGATAATCAAGTTAAAATGAGGTCATTAGGGAAGGCCCTAATGCAATATGATAGCGGGACAAGAGAAGGAAAAAACTGTGTGAAGACAGAGTCAGAAAGAGAAGAGCATTGCAGGGGGTGCTGCCCTGCCCCTCTGATTTCAGACTTCTGGCCTTCGGAACTATGAGACAATTCAGTTCTGTTGTTTTAAGCCACTTGGCTTGTATTATTGTCCTAGGACAAATCCAGGAAATGAACACATACGATAAAAGTGAATTTTTAGTTTAATAAAGTTAAAAGAATGGCCCCATTTAAACCATTATTCCGTGGCATTATTCGGAGGTTAGCTAAGAGCGTGGAGCTGGGCAGCTCGGGGCTGATTAGGTAATTCCCTCTGCGCGCCCTTGGCACCCTGAGGTTCATCCCTGACTTCTCCTCCTCCAGGCCATGAGTTTACAAAATCGGCAGGAGAAAGGGAGTGAGGCAGACTGCAAAAGGCTCAGAGAGCCCCTGCTTTCTAAGCTTTTAATATTTTAGAATAGTTGATTTATAGAAAAATTGAAAAAATATTACAGAGAATTCCCATGTACCCTGCATTGAGTTTTCTCTCTTATTAACACCTCGCATTTTTATGTTCCATTTGTTATCATTAATGAACCAATACTGCTATGTTATTATAGGCTAAAGTCTGTACTTGATTCAAATTTTCTTATTTGCTACTTAATGTCCTCTCTGTGTTCCGAGGCCCCATTTGGATACCACGTTACAGTTTGTCCTAATGTCTCCTTTGGATCGTTAGGGCTGTGACCGTTTCTCGGACTTCCCCTGTTTTTGATGACTTTGACAATATTGAGGACCACTGGTCAGCCCTTTAGTAGGATGCCTATTTTTAGTTTTAAGGTAAAATGTACATGATGTGAAGTTAATCACTGTTACATGTACAGGTTATGAGCATTTAGTACATTCACAAATTTGTGTGGCCTTCCTCTCTCTCTCCTCCAAAAATTTCCATCATCCTCAAAGCCAACCCCATACCCATTAGCTACTCCCCAGAGCCCCTGACCACCACATCTCTTTTCTGTTTCTATGGATTTGCCTATTGTGGGCCTATAAACAGAACCCTACAATAGGTGACCCACTATGTCTGGCTCCTTTCAGTTAACATAGTGTTCTCATGGTTCAACCATATTGTAGTCTCTATTAGAACTCTATGTTTTTCTCATGGTTGTGTGATATTCCGTGGTACGGATAACACATTTTGTCCTTATCTATTCATCTACCAGTACACATTTGGGTGTCTTCCACCTTTGGATTATTGCGAACAAGGCCGCTGTGAACGTTTGCATACAAGGATTTCTCTGAATACCCGTTTTCAATTTTTTTAAGGTTTTTTTTGCTTGTTTTTTGTTTTAGAGAGAGAGAATAAGAGCGAGGTTGGGGGGGAGGAGGAGAGGGAGAGAGAAAATCCCAAGCAGACTCCACCATACCCAGTCAGCCAGGTGCCTCCTGTTTTTGATTCTTGTTGTTGTTGTTGTTGCACTGAGACCTGGGAGTGGAGTTATCAGGTCATATGGTAATTCTCTCCTCAACATCCTGGGCATCTGTTAAACTGCTTTTACATAACAGCCACACCGTATTACAGCATTGTTTTAAATTAATAGGCTTGAGGCCCCTGGGTGGCTCTGCCCAACTCTTGGGTCACGATGGCAGGGTCATGAGATCGGCACACGTCCTGCTTCATGCTGGACATGGACCTACGTAGAAGTCTCTCTCTCCACCTCCCTCTGCCCTTCCTCACCTCAATCAGTCCCGCTCTCTTCAAAAAAATAATGATAATAAAAAAATAAAAATAGGGACACCTGGGTGGCTTAGTCAGTTAAGCATCTGTCTTCAGCTCAGATTATGATCCCAGGGTCCTGGGATCGAGCCCCACATCGGGCTCCTTGCTCAGCGGGGAGCCTGCTTCTCCCTCTGCCTCTGCCTGCCACTCTGTCTGCCTGTGCTCGCTTTCTCTGTGTCCCATAAACAAATAAAATCTTTAAAAATAAATAATAAATAATAACAATATTTAAATTAATAGGCTTTCTCTTTTTTTGGCTATTATTAGGTTTACAGGAAGACTGACAGGTATAGGGAATTCTCACATTCCTCTTTCCATGCGTACAGTTTCCCTATTATTTGCATCTGGAATTAGTGCGATGCATTTGCAGAATGGCTTTTTTTTCCCCTGTACCAGAATTTTGTTTTTTCAGAATGGCTTTTTTAAAATGAGATATTTTTCCTACTTTTTTTGCAATGGTAAAAAGACTTTCAAATGGAGTCATGACGCTGTTTGGATGGCAGGGGTGCGCACGTGCGTGCATGCATGTTCAAGGATCTTACATGATAACCCAGCCCAGTACACTGTGTTGGTTCTAATAGTATATGAAATATGAAAAAAATAATAATTTAAAAATCAGAGAATCCCTGGTAAAGGGAAAACA
>RCUC01132615.1:0-61559 GCA_003697995.1 Taxidea taxus jeffersonii
AAAAAAAAAAAAAAATACAGTTCATAAAGGGATACCTAAGGATTATAACCATTCATTTACAGAATACTGATTGAGAACCTACTGTGTGTCAGGTGGTATTCGAAGTGCTATAAACAAGGCAGAGAAAAATCACTGCAATCATTTTTTTTTTAAGATTTTTATTTATTTATTTGTCAGAGAGAGAGGGAGAGAGAGCGAACGAGCATAGGCAGACAGAGTGGCAGGCAGAGTCAGAGGGAGAAGCAGGCCCCCTGCCAAGCAAGGAGCCCGATGTGGGACTCGATCCCAGGATGCTGGGATCATGACCTGAGCTGAAGGCAGCTACTTAACCAACTGAGCCACCCAGGCGTCCCAAATCACTGCACTCATGATGTGTATCTTTTTCAGAGTCCAGGATTGATGAACCACTGCCTTCTGAGTTAAAGTTGAAAAAGCCGGGGCCCCTGGGTGGCTCTGTTGGTTAAGCAACTGCCTTCAGCTCAGGTCATGATCCCGGAGTCCCGGGATCGAGTCCCACATCGGGCTCCCAACTCCATGGGGAGTCTGCTTCTCCCTCTGACCTTCTCCCCTCTCATGCTCTCTCTCTCTCTCTCTCTCTGAAATAAATAAACAAAATCTTTAAAAAAAACTTAAAAAAAAAAAAAAGCCAGGAAGAGAACTATTGTTGGAGAAGGAACCTGACACTGGAAACTCTTTACATTTTTCTTCTGGGTTCATCTCTACTTGCTTAGAGTGAGCAGATACCGAGATGCCACAGGAGAGCAACAAAATCTTTTAAAATGAGAGAGGAACCAGGGGACAAAGTCCACTGAGGCAGGGACCGGTGAGCCAGTTTCAAATTTTGTGTATGTCGGGAGCTGGGGAGGGTATGGGTCACAGAGAGAAAGGAAATTGTTTAAAAAATAAACAAAAAAGTCAAGACTGAGTTGGTTATACTCTACAAAAAACACTACCGTGTATGAAAGAGAAAAACAAAGTCTCAATCTTCACTAAAATTGGGATACAAACTAGAGTTTTAAAGCAGAACAAGAACCAAGTAATGACAGAGTAGAAGCAGAAGTCAAAATGCTGGGTGTTCTGGCTGGTTTGGAGCTATGAAGTTTTTCAGGCTTTTTGAATTTTGTTTTTATTTTTATTTCTTTTGCGGTTGGGGGGTACTAGTAACCAACACTTCAGAAAGTACAAATGGGCTACTGGGATGGAGGAAGATTTGTGGAAAACGAAGGCTCCAATACTGTCTAATTAGATCTTTTAATCCAACGAGAACTGTCACTAATGTCGAGGGTCTGCCCTGTGCTTCCGATTGCACTTCAAGGATTAGAAAAAGACTGTGGAGCCACAGCTTTGGAATTATTCTGTATCTTGTCTGGATAGGAATAGGAAAGTCATTGGGAGCTGGCCAAACACTGTGTGGGAGTTCAGATGAGAACTTCAAAGAAAAGAAAATAGATTAATTTTGTCCAAGGAAGACAGACAAACAAGAGGAGGGGGAAGCAAAGTGAACAAGAGCATAGGACAGAGATAGAACATATTAATTTGCACTGTTTGAAAAGTGAGTCTCTCATCACATCCTTGAAGATAGTACTTGGACAATTTACCATGCTTGTGTTGAAAGAAGACAAGGAAAAGGACAGGTTGTAAAAAAGATTTAGGAAAAGTTGGGAAAACGTGGAGCTTCATAAATGCTCATGTCATTAAATACTACAGTTTGGTTGTAAGAAAGAAAATGAATTGTGAGCCTGGTTATATGAAAGGAAATGAAATAAAGGATGGCTCACTCTTTGGTTGCAAGGTGGCCTATGGATTTTTGCCAAACTACATACATACATTACCAAAAAGATGCCCTTCCACCAGCCTACTCAAAGCATCTTTGTTCAATTGGGCTCTTCACATGGTTTGGCTTTTTCCTACTATTCCTTCTATGTTACCACATTAAGAGCTATTTTTCTTATATGCCAAAGGTTATTTTGCCCTTTTATTATTTTTTAAAAGATTGTGTTTATTTATTTGAGAGGGAATGAATGAGAGAGAGAGCATGAGAAGGGGGGTGTCAGAGGGAGAAGCAGACTCCCTGCCAAGCAGGGAGCCTGATGGGGGACTCGATCCCTGGACCCCAGGATCATGACCCAAGCTGAAGGCAGTTGCTTAACCAATTGAGCCACCCAGGCGTCCCTGTTTTGCCCTTTTAGATGAGGGCAATACTGTTCAATTTCCCTTAAAATTTGAAATGAAAAATTATAAGTCATGAATAGATCATTTCTCCGAGTTATATCAATTGTCAGTCACGATGATCTAAATATTCATCCTGAAAGTGTGATGGAGTATTCTGGAAAAGTCTAAGCCTGTAAAACATTGAGTTGAACAAAAATCTCTCTTGATTTCTTCCATAAGGAGGCAGCTTTTCAATGGTGATCTCAAACTTAGAAAGAGAGGAATGGTTTCCTGGTTCATCAGCATCACAAATATTAGCTGGGCATGAAGAGTGATGCAGTCACTAGATATAATCTGACACAAGAGTTTTATCCTGGATGCTTACAGCCTCACTGTGACCTAAATTACACACACATGTACACATACAATTTCCAATGACATCAGTCAAAACTTCCTGTGAGCAACTGGGAAAGAGACTTGGCCTAGAATTCTAAGAAACCCAACTTGAGGTTTTAAACTATACTCGTTCCCAGTGCTTTGCAACTGATTCAGTTTCCAACAAAATTATTACTGTCCCTGGTTCCAATAGCAAACAGAAGGGAGAACTGAATTAGGAAGGAGAAACATTTTGTTGAAAACAGTGACATGACTCTGTGAGAACATTTCAGAGGGGCCCCAAAAGATGGAATCCAAAGGTGCTGTTTTCAAGATCTGTCAGGTTACCTGGACACAGATGTTCCATGCAGCTAAGGTAGTAGGTGAAAGTGAGCAGGGGTGGGGGATGGGCATGAAGACACACTAATGCCTCCACTTTGCTTCAGTCTCATTTTCTTTCCTGAAACCAAAGCTTGATTTGCTATTTGGCTCAAGGAGCAGAAGAGGACAGAGGAAGTCACAGTGCATTTCCATTTCTTGTCCAGTTTCCAGTCCCTTGTCAGTAGAATTGAACCTTGGATGGCCTAGCAACATCCCTATGGAGGTCTGCTTGGCAAAGAGAGGGAAGGCGCTTGTGTTGGAGGACAGCCTTCTGTAGATTTCAGCCCACAAACTGTCCATCCCCTCTGACCCCTGTCAGTACTACAATGGGAAGAACAAGATAAAGAAAACTCCCCTTCTCATCAAAAAGATAAGAATTTTACATATAACAGTCACTAGACAGTACCTCCTTGGCCAATGTCCAGGCTGGCTACAGAAATTTGTCTGCAACAAAACAAATAAAGGCAGTCCTGTGATTCGAACAGTGGGTGGTCTAAGTCCACATACAAGCAGCTTCTCCATGACTGACAAATGTCACAATTAGTGGATTACTGGCTCAACCATATGCAAATATCCTTTAAAGAAAACATAGTTTAAAGTCACCATTACTAACACACCAGAATGCTTATCTCTACCAGATTTTAGATTGCATTATAATGTGAAATTATTTAATTGCCAAAGTTTATCTACTTTTTCAAAATAAGGTTCTGAATCAAGGGTGCTGAAGAGAATTGCCTATAATACAGTGAGCTATTTTTAAGAGTAGCCAAGAAAAGAATTCAGATCTTTTGCTGTTTATTCCTGGTTTAATGATTCACCTTTGGTAGACACATCCAGACGCTTGTGCTGGATTACACACAAGTTGGCATGACATCTAGAAAGTTTTGAACAGATTGTCCCCAGGCCATGCATATTCTTAAGTAAGAATCAACTAGTTGTCTTTTGCTAATAAGTAAGAGATAAATGGGAGAGGAATTAAGCTCCCTAAGATTCTAGGGAAATCTATGGATATACCCAGGCCTGCCACCACATTCCAAACAGCCTCATCTGAAGGCTCTGTTTCTTACTGAGTTAGCCTGGAATTCTTATCTGGAATAAAATCTAAGAAAATCCAACATTCTGGAGAACTCTGGGGCTTGCAAAGAATAGCCACAGTGGTGTGGAAACTCCACTTTCCAACTGAACCTCCTGGAGTTCTGAGACTTATTTTAAAATAGAGCAGGGCAGAGAGAAAAGTGTAGACACAGTGTCTCTCTCTTTTTTAAAGATTTTCATTTATTAGAGAGAGAGAGAGAGAGAGCACAAAGGGAGAGTGAGAGGTAGAAGCCAGACTTCCTGCTGAGCAGAGAGCCTGATGTGGGACTCGATCCCAGGACCCAGGCTGAAGGCAGATCCTTAACCGACTGAGCCACCCAGATTTCCCCATCCCCCACCCCGGCTTTTTTTTTTTTTTTTATAAAGGGCTAAGCAATATAGAAATAAAACGAGGGAGGAGAAACTACAATAAACCTTGAAAATGAAATACTTAAATCTTAATGCAAAGGAAATATTTAGAATAAAAGACACATATGATGTAGTTCAAATGGGACCTGGAGTAGGGAATGCATAAGGCTGCATACATACATACATACATACATACATACATACATACATACATATGAGACAGCACCACTTAGTGGTTACAACTTCAGATTCTGAATTCAGACAGATCTGACTTTGAATTCCAGTTCTGTCATTCGTCGGTTATATGGCCTTAGGAACAGTACTTAAAACTTTTATCCAAGTTTTTTTTTAATTTATTAAAAAGAATAACAAACCAATCTCATAGATTCCAATGAAGCTTTTCAGTGGAATGATGCCTGCACACAGCTAGGTTTGAAGCCTGGTACAGATTAAGTGCTCCATAAATTTGGGTGAAGGCTTTCTTGAAATGAAGTAGTCAGAGTCTAAAAGAGAGTGAAAAGGGACAATTTATTTGGTGGACAGTAGCAGGAAGCAATTCAGATATAAGAAATAGTATGGAAAAATGCCAAGAGGTATGGTGACCGTGTTACCTGAAAAAACAAATTAGTACACACGACTTGAGCGTAGGAGCGAGTACTGTTATCGGGGTCACCACAGGAAATCTGGGAAAGATCATCACTGTATGAAAGTACAAATTATATTGACAAAGGAGAAAATTCTTTCACTGAATGCTATGAGAAATTACTGTCTTTTCTCAGGTTCTATTTTTGGGTTACTACCAATTCTAAGCTACCTAAAGTTTCATAAATTCATTTGGCTCTTTTTTTTTTTTTTTCCTGTTTGCATTTCTTGATGCACAGATTTTGATCATTTGACTAACTGCTAACATTCCATCAAAAGAATGGAGAAGAGATTAAAAACCAACAAATCTTGACTTCCCAGGTGAGTATAATGGCTACCAGGAGACAGGTATAAAGAATCACAGCAACTTCTCTATCAGAAAATACACTCTGACAGCAGAAAAGTTTGATTTTAGATGCTAGTAATGTCTTTAGACACTATGCCTGCAATTTAGTTCTGCCCCAAATGTATATGCCTAATTTCATGAAATGAAGACTTTCAGGAACTATAAAGTATAAGCATCGTGCTAGGTAAGGGTTAGGGGTGCAAAGGGCAGTGAACAGTGGTGGGGAGGTAATAATCAAATATGGTGCAAAGGAGAACTAAAGTTTTTTTTGAACTAAAGTTAAAAAGATCTTAGATATAAAATAAACATAAACAGAGCTGTGTAGATTGAGTACGGGAAAAAGTCATCACTGAGAAGTGGCTTATAGCTGAGACCTAACTGGTGGGAAGACCCTCCAAGATTGGAAGAAATGATGTTCTAGGCAGACAGTACTAAGGCCCTGGGCAGCAATCAGCCTTGTGTGTTGGAAAGACAAAAAAAGAAGTATAAGGCATAAAGAAATGAATTGAAGAAAAAAATATTTATTAGTTAAGACTATGTATTAATTAACATTAATCAAGCAGAAAAAATTGGTATATTAATTTATTGCAGTCTGCCATAAAGTGATGTTATCTAAATTGATATGGTATCAGCTCATATTATAATACAGGAGATTTGTAATAGCATTCTTCCTATTTCATCCCCCAATCCTTTGTGCTCTTGTTGTCATATCTTTCCTACCACATATTTATGCATATCACAATAATATTTTTTCTTTGAAAATCAATTGCTTCAAATCATTACGAGTTAAAAAAAAGGAAAGAAAATGTCATATAGTTACTTAAATATTTACTAATTCCTGAATCCTTTCTTTTTATGGATCCAAATTTCTTTTTTTTTTTTTTTAAAGATTTTATTTATTTATTTGAGAGAGAGAGAGCATGAGAGGAGAGAAGTCAGCGGGAGAAGCAGACTCCCTGCCGAGCAGGGAGCCCGAAGCGGAACTTGATCCCAGGACTCCAGGATCATGACCCGAGCTGAAGGCAGTCGCTCAGCCAACTGAGCCACCCAGGCACCCTGGATCCAAATTTCTAACTGTTATAATTTTTCAGAAGCCTGAAGAACTTCACTTAGCACCTACTGTAGATAAAAATTCTCACCAAAACGAAATCTTGCCATTTGCAATGAAATAAGTCAATCAGAGAAAGCCAATCATCATATGATCTCTCTGATATGAAGAATTTGAGAAACAAGACAGAGGCTCATAGGGGAAGGGAGGGAGAAATGAAACAAGATGAAACCAGAGAGGGAGACAAACCATAAGAGACTCTTATGCTCAGGAAATGAACTGAGAGTTGCTGGGAGGTGGGGTGGAGGCAAAGGGGGAGGGAGAGGGTGGTTGGGTTATGGACAATGGGGAGGGCATGTGAGTGAGTATGTGAGCTATGGTGAGTGCTATGAATTGTGTAAGCCTGATGATTCACAGACCTGTACCCCTGAAACAAATATTACATTATATGTTAATTTTTTAAAAAACGAAAAAAATTCTCAGCAAGCTAGGAATAGAAAAGAACATACTCAAATAGATAAATACGTCCAAAAATAGTGCTATGGGTAACATCATAAATGATGGTGAAAAACCAAATGCTTTATCTGTAAATTTGGGCACAAGGCATAGATGTTCACTCTTAACCTCTTCTGTTCAACACTGTACTGCAAGTTTTAACCAGTGCAATTAGGCAAGGAAAAAAAAAAAAAGATATCCTGATTGGAAAAGATAAAGTAAAACTGTCTTGATTCATAGACAATATGATATCTATGTGGGAAGACTAAGGAATCTACATAAGAGATGTGAAAAGTAATAAATGAGTTTAGTAGCTTGAAAGATACAATGAACACATATCAAATCAAAAAATGAAATTTAAAGAACTATTTACAATAGCATTAAAACAAGGCATACTTAGGCATATATCTAGCAAAATATTGCAAGATTTGTTTGCTAAAAGTTGCAAAACATGATGAGAAAAATTAATTTCCTAAATGTATGGAGAGCTGTATTGGTGATCATAAATCATTACAAACCTGAGCAGTTTAAAATCTGTACATAAATTACCTCAGTAAAACTTTTTAAAGGAAGAAAAAGATGAAATAAAAATGTTTTTAGTCCAGGGATGCCTGGGTGGCTCAGTTGGTTAAGCAGCTGCCTTCGGCTCAGGTCATGATCCCAGCATCCTGGGATCGAGTCCCACATCGGGCTCCTTGCTTGGCAGTGAGCCTGCTTCTCCCTCTGCCTCTGCCTGCCGCTCTGTCTGCCTGTGCTCTCTCTCTCTCTAACAAATAAACAAATAAAATATTAAAAAAAATGTTTTTAGTCCAAAAATGAGGTAATTCATTACTAGCAGATGAACACGAATGGGAATACCCCAGGTCATTTTTCAGGCAGAAATTAACAGGTGTTGATGAAGACGTGAGCTCTTAAGCTGCAGGTGGCAATGTACATTGGTACAATCTTTAAAAACTGTTAGATCTTATCTCTAAAACCAATGACCCAGCAATTCTACATCTCTCTTTACCTTGGACTATACATTTGTAGTGGATTTTACAATAGAGGATATTCCTTGTACATCTGCTGTTCTCAGAGAAGATGGGAGATTTTAGACCAGGGTCAGAATAGAAGTAAAACCTCCATTTAGATGGTGAGACTGGTAGATGTTATCTCAGATGGAACCTGGGCTTCTGAGCATAGCTGAGAATCAAGGAAGGTGACCAGGGAGGGGATGGTGTAAAGGGAGAGCTGCAGACCCCCACCAGCACCACGTGACCTTGCTTGATGGCTCTAACTACCTGTCCTAGCCTTCATGCAGTCACAGCTCCTGACTTGCCCAGTAACTTATTGACACCTGCCAATCCAAGGCCATGAAAATAATTCCTGGCTGTCTCACTATTTCATTTTAATTAAAGCTAAGTCTGTTCTATGATAAACCAAAAACCCACCACACTGGTTACAAATGGCACCCTTCTACATTCTTTTTTTTTTTTTTTTTACTCAAATACTTGTCTTTTCTTTCCAAAGCATTTAATCAGCATTTACTATGTTTCTAACCCTTTCCTGGGACAGCAGGCTGAGCACAAGTTTAGAATAGCAGCAAAAGCAAAGGAGCTGAGATGAATGAGAAAACAATATGCTGCTTGGGGAATTAAATGTAATCCAGTCTTACTGGACTTTAGCAGGAAGGGAACTGGGTGAGAGATGAAGCTCGAAAGGTAGGCCATCCCTGGATTGTGAAGGATTTCACACATAGGCTTGGATTTTCAACTTCTTTTTTTTTTTTTAATTTTTTAAAATATTTTATTTATTTATTAGTTAGAGAGAGAGAGAGAGAGAGAGCACAGGCAGAGAGAGGCAGGCAGAGAGAGAAAGGAGGAAGCAGGCTGTCCGCCGAGCAGAGAGCCCGATGCGGGGCTCTATCTCACGACCCCGGGATCATGACCCGAGCCAAAGGCAGTGGCCCCAACCCGCTGAGCCACACAGGCGCCCCCCTCAACTTCTTTTTAAAGCAGTTGTCATGGGTTTTTATCACTTCACTCATAGTTATAAATATTGAAAACTCCAGTCACCTTTTTTTTCTTTCTTTTTCTCTTTCTTCTTTCTTTTCTTTCCTTTCCTTTTCTTTCTTTCTCTCTTTCTAAGATTTTTTTGAAAGGCAAATGATCTCCAGAAGTTCAGGATTGTCTCTCCATAAATATATTCACATGAGGAATATAAAACTATATTTTGGAAAACAATATGGGATTTCTTCTATTTAATCTGTGCTTGACACAGAGTAGTAAGAAAGGATCCAGTTTCCTCTCATTGGTCTTGGTTCTCATACCATAAACACTGATCCAATTACTACCAAGACCATTCTCCACAGGCTTCATTATCTACTTCCTTTGCAGGTTTGTGTTGGAATGTTCTAAAAACTCTGTCCAGGGATACTTTAATGAAAGGAATTAAGTCTATCTAAAAAGTGAAAAGAAAGCATTTCATTTAATTCCTGTTCTGAGTGCTTGGTTCGGCAACACATATACTAATTTCTGTTCTGACTGTGTCATTCACTCCTTCACTGGTTCTTTAACTTTAAGATCTTCATTACACTGACCATTCCCTGTTCTCTCAATCTGTCTATGACCATTTGTTTCCATTTGTTTTGCAATCAAGGTAAGATCTATGGATCATCATTTCAAACTTTCTCTGTATCCTTTGGTTTTTTTACACCTTTGTATTTCTGCCCAGTAAAACCCAAATGAGTCCAGGGAGAGAGAGAAAGGAAATGAGGAATATGGAAACACAATTAGGTAGGGACCAGCCTAGAAGTAGGAAGTCCCCCATGATTCTCTACCTGTTATCTAGGCAAAAAATGAGAAGAGCCTGAACTATGGCAGTGGGACATAAAGCACCAGGATCTGTTTCTAGGGACATCAACAAGGTGGAATTAGAAGACTCTGTTTCTTGCTTTTTCAGCAGCATAATGGCCAGGTATGTTCACTAAAATTGGTAACAGAGAAAGAGTAGACTTTGGTGAAGAGCATAGAGTCCACTCTAGCTAAGAATTTGAAATCCTTGTGAAGCTTCCAGGAGAGATGCTGTGAGATGCATAAATGATGTAGTGAGTCATTAGCATGGAAGTGGTAATTGGAGCCATGGGGTTTAATTAAGCTATAAAAAGAAAATGGGTTGAGAAAGAAGAGGAGGGACTCGAGGACCAGAACAGAAGAGTCCATTAAGGAAAGGTATCAAAAAGCCAAGGGAAAAGAGGGGATCACAACACTGAATAATGAGCAGAAACAAACACTACAGAGAGTTCAAGAAAGATAAGAACAGAACATGTCTTTTGGATTTAACAATAAAGAGCTCATTATTGACTCAGTCAAAATATGTGATCATATTTAAGGGTGGAAACCATGCCTGGAATAGTTTGAGAAGCATATGATGTGATAAAATAGAGATTGCTATCCAGTAACCTGGCTGTAAAGGCAAAGAGGACAAGAGGGGGACAATGCATGGATGAAGCAGTATTCTAAAGGTGGTAACAACCTGAGCGTGCTTGGATGCCAATGGGAAACAATAAGAAGATAAAGAGAGATTGAAGATTTAGGAGAAGATGGGGAAACAGATGGAGCGAGATCTATGAACAGTGGGTGGGGACAGGAGCCAGGACATGGGCAGGAAGGTTAATTTAAGACTGAAAAGATTTCCCTGTTGCTTTAATTTAAAAGGTAAGGATTAAGGGTGAAAACAGCATGTGGATTGGGAGCAGGAAATAGTTGGAATTTCTTCCCAGTGGCACCTGTTTCTTTCTTTTTTAATTAACATATAGTGTATTATTAGTTTCAGAGGTAGAGTTCAGTGATTTATCAATTGCATATAAGACCCAGCGCTCATTACATCAAGTGCCTCCTCAATGTCCATCACCCAGCCAGCCCCCTACCTTCCCTCCAGCAATCCTCAGTTTGTTTCCTAGAGTTAAGAGTGTCTTATGGTTTGTCTCCCTCTCTGATTTCATCTGATTTTATTCTTCCCTCCCTTTCCCTGTGATCCTCTGTCTTGTTTCTTAACTTCCACATATGAATGAAATCATACCATAATTGTCTTTCTCTGATCGACTTATTTTGCTTAGCGTAATACTCTCTAGTTCCATCCACATCATTGCAAACAGTAAGATTTCATCCTCTTTATCCATTTGGTCCCTGCCCACCAATATTTATAGCAGCAATGTCCATAATAGCCAAAATATGGAAAGAGCCCAGATGTCCTTTAACAGATGAATGGATAAAAAACATGTGGCACCTATTTCTAACATGAGTTATTTTAAGGAAGTAAAGGGAGAAAGTCAATGTCAAGAGCTGAAAGAGACTAGAGCAGAGGAGAAGGAAAATGAAGATGAAGACCCAGCCCAGACTGGCAACCATAGATGTGTAATTTCAGATTGCTAACCCTGCCTTCACAACAGAATCTCCTGAGAAAGTTTAAACAGTACGTATTCCCAGTTTCTCACCAAAGAGATACTGATTGTTCTGGACAGAACCATTTTTGAAATCTCCCTAGCTGATTCTAATGAACAGCTGCAGTTCAGAAGATACTGCCCTGGTCCCTTTGGTTCTGTGCATTTGCAACAGCAGTGTTCAACAGTCCAGGTATAAAGCAGGGAGGCAGGTGGTCGAATTGATCAGAGCTGCAGTTCTGCTGGGCAGATTCAGAGGAAGGACAAGGGAAGGATATTGAAGGGGTGGTCTAGAGTCTAGGCTGAGACAAGAAAATGGAGACATGATGTAATAAGAAGACTGTGAGAAAATAGGGTAGCCAAGGGGTGGTGAACACATGGAAAGAGTAAGAGGGTGATTGATCTGGACACAATGAAGAAAAGAGCATCCTCTTTCAACTTTTGGATGATCTAAAGCCAATCCTTGGGTAACATGCCCTTGAAAATACTTTTTTTTTTTTTTTTTTTAGAGAAAGAGAAAGAGAGAGAGAGGTGCGGGGATGGGCTGAGAGGGAGAGAGAATCTCAAGCAGGCTCCACGCCCAGCATGGAACCTGATGTGGGGCTCGATCTCATGATCCTGTGATCACAACCTGAGCCGAAGAGTTAGGTGCTTAACCAACGGAGCTGCCCAGGTGCCTCCAAAATACTTTTTAAATTATTTCAGTGCAAAACTATAAAAAATAGAAAACAGAGTTTATTTATTTAAGATTATTTATTATTTGAAAGATAGTGAGTGAGAGAGGGAACACAAGCAGGGGGAGTGGCAGAGGTCGAGGGAGAAGCAGGCTCCTCAGTAAGCAGGGAGCCCTATGCAGAGCTCTATCCCAGGATCCAGAGATTATGACCTGAGCAGGGGCTTAACTGACTAAGCCACTCAGGTGCCCCGAAAATAGAGCTTCTAGAGAAGCACCAATGAGGTTAATGCTTCAAATCTGGAGGAGCAGAAAGTATAGACAGTGGGGAAGAAGTCTGCATTAAAAATATATCTGCATCTATTTATATAAAGTTGCTTATTCTTCATGTATCAGCACAAGTTTATTAGTAACTAAGAATACTTAGCAACTAAGGAAGTGATGGAATCTTCAAGTTCAATGTGTATTAGGGAGCAGTATGATTTTTGAGATAATCCTGCCTCTAGAAGGAGGGACACGAATAATGCTTTTCTCTAAAGAAGGGATGTGATTAGTAAAATTTAGGGACCCTAGGTATATTATTATTAGAATGACCTTAAGTAATCTGCATATAGTGTGAGTTTTTAAACAGTAGAGGCCCCAGAATGAGAAGAATGATAGACAAGGCACAAACAGACCTTGAAACAAAACCCATTTATATTTCTGTAAGAGTCTAGGACAGAAATGCGAACTATTCTTTTTTTTTTTAAAGAAGGAATATTTATTACCAATGTGATAATACAAAGAATATGAGCATTTTCCAAAAGAAATGTGAACTCTTCTTAACAGAAGAAGTAACAGTAAGATGGGGAAGGCAGCAGAGGCCTTTAGGTCCCGCAGCAACACAAATAACAAAGTTTTGATAACGGCCCAAGAGAAGAGAAAGAAAAACGAGTTCTAAGAATGCTCACAGTATTTCACAAGGAGTCCTGGAAAAAAGGTTGAGCGTTATTGGAATTTTCCCCATTGTTCTCTCTCATTAAAACTGGCCCTGTTTTGTCTCCCTCTGAGACTGTTTGAATTGTAGATTCTGATGTCCTTTGAACTTTGTTCTTTGATAAAAGTTGGGCAAAAAACACATGCCACACACAACTGTGGACCTGAGATGTGAGACTCGTGATATTTCTGGAGGGAGCTTCCTGCCCTAATGCTGAAAAAGGAAGACAACTGTTCAAACTCACCAGGAGGCAAAATATTTCCATGGTTAGTCATTAATATTTACTAAGAGGCATCAATGAACTGCTAACTCCTTAGATTCGAGGAATATTTTGAAAGATCCTGTTTCCCATTCCCTACAAGCTGACAGGGCCGAAGGACACAGATCTCAGGATTGGTCTCCATCTGGACACTTCACCAGTATGGTTCCTGGAAAAAAAAAAACAGTTTTTCTGTATGTTTGTCCTCAAATGATAGGGCTTTTGAGTAAGCATATGACAAATTAGGGAGAATATGGTGGAGTTTTCTTTTCTTCAGTCTAGATTTCCCTCTATGACTTTTTTCTTCCTTCTTGCAAATGTCAGACTATAAATCTAGGCATTTATGATTCAGAGTTCTCTTTGATTTGAACACTTTTATAAAGGGGATAGTTTTAAATGACTGAGGTCTGTGTTCCTTTTTCCTTCCCAACAGGCTGAGTCTGAGTCTGAGGAAATTTATGGGGCCTCTCTATTACAACTAGCTGGCTTGTGTTGCATTCATGTTACCCAGATCACTCTTCCTTCATAACTGAAATACATAAAAACTAAAATATGGCTCAAGGGGTTTCAGTTGAACCCCATATATTTGAGGGGAATTTTTGAGCACAGAATGTAAAGGCTATCTTGTTCTCAGGGGTCTGATGTGACAGCAAAACAGATTCAAGAAGAATAATGCTCCTCACTTCTAATGTGAAACAACCCAGGGAGCTGATTCATTGAGCTCCATTTGGGAGGAAGACAGGTTGGGATCCTGAATCAAGCACCTCACGCACCTCTGACCCAGGAAGTGAAGTAATGATGAGGTGACACGTAATAACAGGAAGGCAGGGAGTGAAATCTGCATGACTAGGTCTCAGGGAGAAGTGGGCAGAACCGCCCCCCCCCTTTCGTGTGGCCAAACATACCGAGGAAAGGTAGACTGGATTGACTGAATGCTAATACACCCAAGAATCAAACACGAAAGTAAGAGACTAGTATGTTTAGTTTCTATATGGCTGCCAGAAGCATTTTTTCAGTATAATCACGCCCAACTCAACACAATTAATCTAGTACTCAGTAGGTTTTCTGACTTTTGCACAGAAAAAAATGGTTTCAATAAGAAACCCAATCAGCCCAGTTAAAATCTGCTGTATTTTGAACGTCCACATCATCCTTGGACTTTGATTTTCACAGGATTTAGCAAAGTTCTTGAATCACATGGAAATAAGGACACAAACCACACAACTGTGTGTATTACTCATAGAATTAACTCTTTTTCTCTTGATGCAGCCGTTTTGATGGCAAGAACCAAATGATACTTTATGTTATTTAGAAGTAGGGACAGGGGCGCCTGGGTGGCTCAGTGGGTTCAAGCCTCTGCCTTCTGCTCAGGTTATGATCTCAGGGTCCTGGGATCGGGCCCCGCATCGGGCTCCCTGCTTGGCGGGGAGCCTGCTTCCTCCTCTCTCTCTGCTTGCCTCTCTGCCTATCAAATAAATAAAAATAAATGTCTTTTGGAAAAAAAATAGAAGTAGGGACAACTTCACACCTATTAGAGTGGCTAAAATGAAAAATAGTGACAGTACCAAATGCTGGAAAGAGTGCAGAGAAAGTGGATCTCTCATACATTCCTGGTGGAAATGTGTAATTGTACAGCCATTTTGGAAAGTAGTTTGAGTTTCTTGAAAAATTCAACATACATGAGCGATATGATTCAGCAATCATACTTCTGGGTATTTACCTCAGAGAAATGAAAACTATATCCACACAAAGACTTATTCATAAATGTTCATAGCAACTTTGTAGGTAACAGGGAAAAACTGCAAACAACCTAGATGTCCTTCCATGTAACAATGGTTAAACAAACTCTGGCATATTCATAACATGGAATTGCTACTCAGCAATAAAAGGGAACGAACTTTTACAAATTTTATTTATTTATTTGACAGGGAGAGAGAGCATAAGCAGGGACAGGGGCAGAGGGAGAAGCGGACTCCCCACGGGGAGCCAGACAAGGGGCTCCATCCCAGGACCCTGAGATCATGACCTGAGCCAAAGGCAGACGCTTAACCAACTGAGACACCCAGTTGCCCCAAGGGAATGAACTCTTAGCACACACCAGGGAATTGTGCTGAGTGAAACAAAGCCAATCTCAAAAGGTTGTATACTGCATGATTCCATTTATACAATATTCTCAAAATGATAAAATTATAGGGATTGAGAACAGATCAGTGATTGCCAGGGGTTAGGGAGGGGTGGAGTGAGGGAGAGTGGGTGTGATTATAAAAGAGTCATTCAAGGGAGATCTTTTCAGTGATGGAACAGTTTCCCATCTTGACTGTGGTGGTAGTTACATGAGTCTGCACATGTGATCAAACTGCCCCGAACTGCACACGCACACACACACGCACATAATACAGGTAAAACCGGTGAGACCTGAATAAGATAAGTGAATAACAACAATATCATTTTTCCTAGTTTGGGTATCGTACTACAGTTAATGTAAGATGTTATCATTGGGAAAAATTGGGTGAAAAGTACATGGTACCTTTTTAATATTTTTGCAACTTTCTGTGAATCTATAGTCCCTTTAAAATAAAAAGTTTAAAAAAATGGAGTATAACATGATAATGGGGCCACTCTTTGAAAAACTGTCTGAAATATGTGACCCAACTTTTCTTTTTTGTGTGGAGATAACAAATCCAAAGTGACTACTTATAGATCTCTATAGCTATAAAAATGGAAATGATTCCCAAACATAAACTGATTCCTTTGTGTGAACACTCTATTTTTATGATTCTGGAAACTGACTCGATGTGTTTATTGACACTTTCTTCTAACTGTGAAATGTCTGCTTTTCCTAATGAAAAGTATTCCAGAAAACCAAGCAATGACATCTAGTGCTGTACAACTTCAAGATGCTCTTCCATTGTTTACTTTGTTCCCTTGCCACATCTACTTTCTGAAGACATGCATCAATTGATAATAGCCACTGGGGGTCAGACTTCCACATGGCCCTTACCAAACATATGATTTCATACCCAGTGCAACGGCAGAAGCCCAGACCTACAGATTAACAGAACTCAAACCTTCCTTCCTTCTTGTAAGCCCACCAAAGCAGACAGAGATATATATGCTCATGGTAATTACCCAATTCAGAATGCAAACATATTCAGGGACTGTGGAAGAGACACCGGAGTAGTTTTATATAAATCTTGGTTAAATATATCACAGTTAATGAGGAATTCAGCAGTGGGCCAGTGTGTTTTCTGACCTCTGGAGATACAACCGTCCTTTCTACAATCTGGGCAAGTGGAGCCCCTGCCCTGGGCCCCTCATTTTAGAAGCCCCACACTGGTCCCTCCCAGCCATGTCTTTCACCATAGCACAAGAATCGCAAATCTTTTCCAAATGGCTGAAGAAATCCTAGATTTCTTCCCAGTAGCTAGTTATCACAGTGAAATTTTGGGCAATGATGAGCAGAGGAAAGCTCGGAAAGAGATCTTCAGAAAAAGCAGATACTTGCTTCCTCGGGCTGAGGACGATGGATCGAAGTTTAAAAGGGAGGGCTACTATGAAGCATAGAAGATAAATGGGGAAAAAACCAAGATCAGAATTGTCAGATTCTAGAAATTGGTTTGAATTTCTGTGTTCAAACAACATATTGGTGAATCTAATTGCCAGGACGTGACACAAAAATGTCACTAGCTGAGCTCCTGCATTGCAATGAGAGGCTGACATGGATGGCCTCCAACGCTACACCACGCACACTGATCCCAGAAAAGATGTTGCTAATCACCAGTGTTGCTGGCACTGCCTTCAGGCAGTTCTTCTCTAGAAGATGGAGGTGGGTGAGTCATAAGGGGACTTCCTGTGTTGCTGCCTTTACAAAACCAATTACTCAGCACAGAGAGGGAAGTGATCGTATCTCCCTAGGGATCAGGGAAGGAATTCCCAAGTGGTCAACCTCACAAATCAGCGTTCCTTGGTCTACGGGCTTCAGTGACTGCATCTTTTTTCTCTTCCTATATTTCTAAATGATATCCAGACTCTGGGACATACATGTAACTAAAATGGTCCCGGATACTGATGCCACCTGTTCTCACACTTAAGAGAGTCTCCGTTTAGCTTGTACCACGGGATTTCCAAGGTTCCTTGGTGTCTCCTTTGCAAACTCTCATATCCTTGCTTTTCAAGGTGAGTTGTGATGTCATCACTTAGGACTGAAGAACACTAAGCTAACAGTCTAGCACAGATTAAAAGAATTTTCCTGAGTGGCACAATGCAGAGCTCGCATCAAATGGTAATAAATATGGCTGTGCCCTAAGTGAAGCAGTAACAATTAAACCTGTCAACTTTAACTGAGGTTGAGAAAACAAAAGATGTTCCAGTTTACAGTGGCCCCATGCCAGGAGACTGCTGAGACTGGAGAAAAATCAGACTGCAGACTGAAGAATGCTATCTACTAAGAAGAATGTGCTAATGAAAATTTTCAGGAACAGCAGCTTTCTCAAAGTCTCTTCCAGAATGTTGATCATCCAGGACCTCAACGTATTACTGGTCAGTAAGTGTTCTCTGGCAGGTGCAAGGAAGAGGAACACACACAATATCCCCGGAGAAAATTTAGAGGGAATACAATCTGATGTTATATGCTAGCTGTGAACTTTTTTCAATAGCTATAAATGAACATGTATTGATGAAAGATTGAAATATCGCCTAGACCTTGGGAGATGTAAGTGTAGCTTATGGAGGGGGCAGGGGTAAAAAAGGAAGAATAATGCTGAGAATGAACTTGAGGTTTTCTGGCCTACGGTAAGATTAAATAAACGTTCTCTGCTGTTGGCAAAAAAGTTCATTTTAAGTCTCAGCTTCTGTGAGTTGGTATCAATCTCCTCTTAGGTCAATTCTTTTGATCAAAATTTCCAGCTCTAAATATTCTTTTGAGGAGTCGGGTAAAAAATTGTGATTCTCAATAACCTATTTATCCAGCTCCGACTCCAAAAATTCTGAGCTGCATAAGCAAGTATGATGGAGTCAAACTCACACGTAGCAGCAAGAGTAGAAGGCCACTTTGTTAAAAGCTATTGCATCTGAAGCCCACTGCTGGGTTACAGGGCTGAAATTCTCATTGTTATACTCCCCTGTGTTCAGAGAGGTAAACACCTCAGGTGCTGACATAAAGTCTCCTGTTCTATATTCACAGTTGTTCAGTATTTTTGAGGGCACCAGAGGGTGGCTGGGTTGTGGCAGAGCCATGCAATGTAGTGGATCCAGACAGGGGCTTTGCTTCCAGAAGGATCTGGGTGCTGTCCATTTAACATCACCCGCACAGGCTACTCACATTTCTGAAGCCGAGTTTCAAATTTGTAAATGGCAAGACTCACTCTTATTGTAAAGTTGTGAAAATTGAGGAAAATGTGAGTCTGCACATGTTTTGTGGATGGTAGTTCTGATCCCCTAAGCATGTTGAATGAATATCCCTGAAAAGTGATCAGGCTTGGGCATGTGTTATTTATTGTAGGGATACCTCAAGTCATGAACTCAATTTGCTGGCTTCACTGTGAGAAGCAATTCTAAAATGTCAGAAGTCCTTGCCATCTCTTGTTTCTTGATAGTGTTTTCACTGGACTCTGTAGGCCAGGAGTACGAGTTTCCTTTCAAGAAGTGCTGCTTTCTCTTCACACAGCGACTGAGAATCGTCAGGAAGCAGGCAGCAAGTGGAGGCTGAAACTGAAGTCACTGGAGATTTCTTTGATGTTAAAGGCTTGCAGTACACGCTTGTCTCTGCTGCGGTTGGTTTCCTTGTTATCTCCCTAGCATGACTCTTCTCTCCTCCTTACCATCATGGAAACTAATGTGACCTTGAAACGTCTTTTGTGCCATTTCTCTTCTGGTTTGATGTCATGCAGTGTCTGTGGAGAATTAGAGGTAACTCTAATTCATCTATCATTCCTCACTTTTTGCCCTTCAAACTTGATAACTGTTTCCTTCCTAGGAAAGATAAAATTCCAGAGCCTCTCCTCCTGTTGAACTCCATTCTCCTTTCACTTCTGAGCAGTGAACCACCTCATAATTATTATTCTTTGCATGAAACTCTCCTGTTAGGCTTCCTGTTCTTTTATTTGTTCTTGTGGATAAGAGAATGAAATGTGAACTAGAAGATAATATTATAAAGCCCATTTTCATCTGAATGAACAAGGCACCAAAAGAGTTCTTATTAAGGCTTCAGTGTCAGAGTGGGGGTGGGAGGAAGGGATATACTCGATATATATACACGTATATATACGGGGGTATATATATATACACGTATATATACACGTATATATAGTAGGAGGCCACAGGGCTTTGGCCTTAAGTATTTGCGTGAACACAGAGAAGATGCTAATTTTGTGATGAACCAAAACGTGGAAAGATAATTAGGTAAAAATTGAAAGAAAAAAAAAGAAAATTATTTCAGCATATTAGAGTTATGGACTAATGCCAAGAAAACAGAAGTTAATAGGAATGAATGCAAATGTGTACATTTGATATTAAAAAGTAGTGGAGCTATAGTATGAGAAAATCAAATGTTTTTTAAAAACCCACAATGATGGGGATATGTGAAAGGGACACCAGAGCTAACTAAAAGCTCCCAATGACAAAGCTAGAACAATATGAGTAACATGATAAATAGTATTAGATCATGACCTAAATATAAAATGTACTGGATTATAACCCAAATATAAAATAAATATCCATGAGTCCATATTAATATAAATAAATGAACAAATTAATAACTCTGAGGGAAGAGAAATCTCCTATATAGAAGAATTCCAAATAACTTGCGTAGATACTCCCATCTTCATGGTGGAACATAACTCTCAAATCCTTAAGTGAAGGCTGTGCATGGTGCCTTTGTTCAAAAGAGTACAGTATGGAAAGGAAGAAACAAAAGGTAACTTTGTGGGGGAGAAACCTTATCAGCCAGGTAACTGAGGTCTGCTTCAATAGTGGTAAGTCATTGTCATGTCCATAGCATGTACTCTTGATTTGTGCGATGAGGATGGCAGATACCTCTAAGGTCTTTGTCCCCAAAACACATAACCCCAGTCTAATCATGAGAATATCAGATCAATGCTAATGGGGGGGGCATTTTACAAAATCCTTAATCAGAACTCCTCAACACTTCCAAGAGCATCAAAAACAAGGAAGGTCTGAGAAACTGTCATGGCCAAGAGGAGACATGATAATTAAATGTGATGTAGTATCTTGGAGGGGAAGCTTCAACAGTGTATGAACATTAGGTGAAAATGAAGGAAATTTGAATAAGGTATAGATTTTAGTTAATAACCAATATTAATTCATTAGTTGTGACAAGTGTACTATACTAACATAAGAACTCTTTTTACTATCAGTGCAATTTTTCTGTAAGTCTATACTATTCTAAAACACAAGGTTTATTTCATAAAAAGTAACTGAAAAGGTGAGGGATAAATTAGATTTTATTTTGAAGCACAATATATGAAAAATATTTGAGAATGTTAACCAAGGTAAAGTTTAATAGCTGACAAAGTAGCAGAATTTTATTCCAACTACCGGAAGCAATAGACCCATCCTTTTGTGTGTTCCTGGTGAGATGAAAACCTAGAGTATCATATTCAATTTTTTTAAATTTTTAATTAACTATAATGTATTATCATATTCAATTTTGAGAATTAGAGAACTCTACTATTAAAATGCAGTATGCCTAGACAAAGTCAGTTAGAAAGATAAAGGTTTAAACATTATTTCATAAAAGAAATGTTGCCTTAGTGTGCGATCCCCATGAAAACAGAGCAGAGCCTTAACCAGGACTTAGAAGCAGGTTGCTTTTTTGAGAAGTGATTCCATGAAACAGAAACAAGAGATTTAAGAGAATGAAATGGGAAAGGAGAGAAAGTTATAAGATGCTTTCTTGCTCTGGGCAACTGGACCCTTATGCAAAGCCATGTGGAATGTGCCCATGATTTTCCCTTGAGGGACACAGGCCGGGGCACGTATACATGCGCTTGCATCCCCCATGCACACTTCCTTCCAGGTTGTGCATGTGGGTGCGCGGCTGGTGCAGGACATGCTGGGGCAGGACGCGAGAGCTCTGCAGTGACGAGGTGAAGTGCTGTTATATGGTCCCTATGTGCAACTGGCTACAGCAGCAAAGGACAGAGTAAAAATAGTGGGCCAGCAGGATGTGAGGAGGGGACCTATGCATAAGGAGAACTGTTAGTGGGTGTCTCAAGTAGACAAGGGAGACACACTTCACTTTGTACTCTAGAGGCATGGGCTAGAACCTTTGATTAAGATGACAGAGACATAGATTTTACCTCTATCAACTAGCCCTGTCCAGGTTAGTGATGGGAGATAGAAAAAGAGGGGATAAATTTACAGAAAAATCAGAGTAAATAGAATATACTGAATCTGATGTTAAAAAAAAAAAATCCAGGGACGCCTGGGTGGCTCAGTTGGTTAAGCAGCTGCCTTCGGCTCAGGTCATGATCCCAGCGTCCTGGGATCGAGTCCCACATCGGGCTCCTTGCTTGGCAGGGAGCCTGCTTCTCCCTCTGCCTCTGCCTGCCACTCTGTCTGCCTGTGCTCACTCTCTCTCTCTAACAAATAAAAAATCTTTAAAAAAAAAAAATCCAAATGACACAGTTACTGGAGAAAAGGTGAACATCTAAATTTATCAGTTAAAAGATAGATTACCATAATGGATTTTTAAAAACCCAACTATATGCTATTTATAAAAGACATACCTACACATTAAGAATTTATTTTTTTTAAAGATTTTATTTATTTATTTAACAGACAGAGATCACAAGTAGGCAGAGAGAGAAGAGGAAGCAGGCTCCCTGACAAGCAGAAAGCCCGATGCGGGGCTCCATCTCAGGACCCTGAGATCATGACCTGAGCCGAAGGCAGAGGCCTTAACCCACTGAGCCACCCAGGTGCCCCCACATTAAGAAATTAAAAGTAGAACAAGTTATGTCAGAAAAATACTAACAACCACAAAACAGTATCAAAAGGTAGAATATCAATTAATATGAGCCAAAACACAGTCTTAAACAAAAAACAGTATTAATTCAGTTACTATTTATTTTGACTGGTTATAACTAAAAAACCTTAAATAACAGTAGTTTAAAATTAATAAAAGTATATATCTTTTATGCTCATAAAATGAAAAAAAAAAAGGTCAGGAAATAAGTAGTCCTGGGCTGGGATGACAGACTTCAAATTTTACCAACACAAATCAGGTTGAGAGCTGGCATCTCCCCAGAGAGACATACTCCTAATGACCACTTCAGATGTAGGTATAGAAGACAAGGAAGAACTTTCTGGAGGGGAAGGCAGAGACCAAAGAGAAAATGCCTGGCAAGAAGCAGAATCAGGATCTAATCAAGGAATTCTCTATACCACGCAGAGTAGGAGGCTCTCCCAGGATTTGTCTAGCCATTGACCAGTGACAGCTGTGTCTCTTCTATTTTTCCATTTTCAGAATGGGAATTTTTTTTTTTGAGGTCACCCTGTTCATGCCCCTTTGTTGTATACTGGGCATGTGTGTATTAGACATATCTTTATCCAATTAGTTTATAAATCATGAAAACACAAAGTCACATTCAAACCTGAAGGAAAGGACTGTGCACAAACCACGGAGCTTGGACTTCAAGCTAAGATAGTCACTGAATGAGCCTTTGATTGTATCCTTTGGGGGAGGGTGGTTTTCTTCTAAGTAGGAAAGAGGAGAAAAATATATGTTTAGAGACAAAAAGGGTAAATTGCCAGAGATTGGTTATTTTTTAAAAAAAATATTTATTTATTTGAGAGAAAGACAGAGAGAGGTAAGTAAGGGGAGAGACAGAGGGAGAGAATCCAAGCAGACTCCTCACTGAACCTGACTCAGGGCTCAATCCCACAACCCATGAAGTCATGACCTAAGCTGAAACCAAGAGTTGGATGCTCAACCCACTGAGCCACTCAGGTGCCCCCAGAGATTGGTCATTTGTTCACCAAATCCATTTTCTCTTGTTCCAGTGCACACAGCTGAACTTCATTTCCCATCCATCTTTGTGGTTCTAGTCAAAGGAATGTGAATGAAAGCGATACACATCTAGGCCTGGACCATAAAACCCTCCTATATGTGAACCTCCATCCTATTTCACCCTCATCCCAATGTAGACAAGAATGCGGACTTTGGAAGCCAACTATTGAAGATTAAAGAACCCCAGGTCCCTGAGTCCCTACATGGAAACGAGCTGGCCCTCTTGGTTAGAGCTGCATTTTACACTTTCTGTAAGCTAGAAATAACCTTCCATTCTGTTTGAGTCATAAAACACTTTTTAAAACTATTTTTTTAAGAGTTCTAGGATCACAACAAAACTGTGAGGAAAGTACAGAGATTTCCCTAATGCTCTTTGCCCCCCTACATGCACAGCCTTCCCCATTACCAACATCCCCCACCAGCGTGTTCCTTTGGTTACAGTGATGAGTTTATGCTGACATCATAATCACTTAAAATCGAGTATATTATACTAGTGTTCACTCTTGGTTTGTTCATTCTATATGGGTTTGTACAAATGTATAATGGCACGTGTCTATCACTATAGTATTGTAGAGAGTATTTTTACTGCCCTAAAATTGCTCTCTCTTCCACCTATTCATCTTTTCCTCATATGCCAAACCCTGGCAACCACTGATCTTCCTATGGTCGCCACTGTTTTGCCTTTTCCAGAAGGTCTTATAGTTGGAAACATATAATATGGAGCCTTTTAAGATTGGCCTTTTCTATTTAGTAGTATGCCTTTAAGTTTCCTCCACATCTTTTCATGATTTAGTGGCTCATTTCTTTTACTAGTATACATTTCTTTATTTTATCAACAGAAGCTAGCATTACTTTAACTATTACAACAAAACCAAATTATAAATTCCATGTGGGAAGGAATTATTATATTTTCATCTTTCCTTGACACATAGCAGTCTCTTTTAGAATCCATATAGGTACCTAATAAAGTACTCCTGGTGTTTATAGTAAAAATAGTACTGCTTGATTTTGTGAAGACTCTATCCCTGTCAGTATGCATTGATTCCCATATATTTCTCCACTAAATTCCCCCTTTCAGTTTTATTATCCACTTCCCATCTCAATCTTAATATATGCTAATTTTTGTCTGATATTTTTCTTCCCATAAAAATTTCCATTTCACTGTGTGGGAGAGAGAGTGGATTGTTCCTCCAATGTCTATTGTCCATTTCAACCATAGTAATAGATTTTGATTTTTAGCTATATGACCAACCAAAATAATTACTGTGTTTCCCAACATCCCTTATAGCTAGATAGAGACAGTTTGGGTAGGTTCTTACCAGTTGGATACAAACAAAAGTCTGTACTATTTCCAGGAAGTACCCTCTTTCTTGATTGTCAGAATGTGGATATATTTGCTAAAGTTCCAGCAGGCATCTTAGACCTCAAGGCGACCTTGGGGATGGAAGCTAAGCATAGCAGAGATACAAGATAAAAAGAGGCAGAGTTTTTGTCACTAAGGAATAGCATATCAGCCCTGGATTACTGCCTACAATTTTCCCCCCAAGGGATATCATATTATTTATTTTTGTATAACTTAATTTATATCTAGCATCAACATTCTTCCCAGCAGTGGAAAATTTAATTAATTCAGAAAAAACTCAGTCAGAATAACACATATATTAGGCTGCTGGAAATTGTAACATAGCTCATTGTAACACAGCTGGGTTTTTTTTTTTTTCAGTCTTTTTTCTATCATTTTTAACAGTTTTATTGCCATGTCTTCTTATCCATTAATCTTTTCTTCTGCAGTGTAGTGTCTGTTATTAATTCTATCCAGAGGATATATTTAATCATAGATATTGTATTTTTTATTTCTAGATGTTTTATTTAGATCTTTTTAACATTCTCCATGTCTCTACTTAACCTGTTCCAGGATTCCACTACCTCCTTGAATATATAGCATATATATATAGAATATATAAATATATATAAAATATAGAATGTATAAATATATATATATATGTTAAAGATTTTATTTATTTATTTGACAGAGAGAGAGAAAGAGAGAATACAAGCATGTGGAGCAGCAGGCAGAGGGAGAGAGAGAAGCAGGCTCTCCATGGAGCAGGGAGCCTGATGAGGGGCTTGATCCCAGGACCCCAGGATTGCGACCTGAGCCAAAGGCAGACACTTAACCGGCTGAGCCACCCAGGTGCCCCTGAACATATGGAATATAGAATATGGTTAGAACTGTTTTAATATTCTCCTCAACTAATTCTATCATGTGTAATTATGAATCTGTTTCTATTGATATTTCTCTTCATTATGGGTCATATTGTTCTGCTTTTTGTATGTCTAGTGATTTTTTTTAAAAGATTTTATTTATTTGAGAGATTGAGATCATAAGTAGGCAGAGAGGCAGGCAGAGAGAGGAGAAAGCAGGCTCTCCGCTGAGCAGAGAGCCCGATGCGGGGCTCGATCCCAGGACCCTGAGATCATGACCTGAGCCGAAAGCAGAGGCTTTAACCCACTGAGCCACCCAGGCGCCCCTGTCTAGTGATTTTTTTTATTAGATGGCAGACATTGTGATTTTACAGTGTGCTGGATATTTTATATTCCTATAAATATTTCTGAGCTTCTTTGAATATGGTTATTTGAAAATAGTTTGATTCTAGTATGGAAGTTCCTCAAAAAGTTGAAAATAGAGCTACCCTATGACCCAGCAATTGCATTACTGGGTTTTTAACCTCAAAGATACAAATGTAGTGATCCAAAGGGGCATGTGCACCCCAGTGATTATGGCAGCAATGTCCTCAATAGCCAAACTATGGAAAGAGGCCAGATGTCCATTGACAGGTGAATGGATAAAGAAGATGTTGTAGGGAGTGCCTGGGTGGCTCAGTGATTAAGCATCTGCCTTCGTCTTAGGTCATGATCCTAGAGTCCTGGGATCAAGCCCTGCATCAGGCTCCCTGCTCGGTGGTAAGACTGCTTCTCCCTTTCCCACTCTCCCTGCCTTTGTTCCCTCTCTTGCTGTGTCTCTCTCTCTGTCAAATAAATAAAAAAAGAAGATGTTGTATTTATATTTGTGTGTGTGTGTATACATATATAGTAAGTATATAAATGGAATATCATGCAGCCATCAAAAATGAAATCTTGCCATTTGCAATGATGTGGATGGAACTAGAGGGTATTATGCTAAGGGGAATAAGTCAATTAGGGAAAGACAGTTATCATATGATCTCACTGATATGTGGAATTCAAGAAACAAAACAGAGGATCATAGAGGAAGAAAGGAAAAAATAAAACAAGATGAAACCAGAGAGGGAGAAAAATCATAAGAGACTCTTAATCATAGGAAACAAACTGAGGGTTTCTGGAAGGGAGGGGGTGGAGGATGGGGTAACTGAGTGATGGACATTAAGGAAGGCATGTGATGTAATGAGCACTGGGTATTATATAAGCCTGATGAATCACAGGCCTGTACCTCTGAAACCAATAAAGCATTATATGTTGACTGGGTGGCTCAGTGGGTTAAGCCTCTGCCTTCAGCTCAGGTCATGATCTTAGGGTCCTGGGATTGAGTCCCGCATCCGGCTCTCTGCTCAGCAGGGAGCCTGCTTCCCCCTCTCTCTCTGTTTGCCTCTCTGCCTACTTGTGATCTCTCTCTGTCAAATAAATAAATAAAATCTTTTAAAAATCTTTTAAAAAAACATTACATGTTGATTGACTGAATTTAAATCTAAAAAATGTTAAATTAAAAAAAGAAAAAAAATAGTTTGATTCTTTGAGGCTTGGAACCAGAGCAGCCTATAGTCTAGGGCTAATTCTATCCACCATTGAGATAATAGCTTTTTGAGTGTTTAACTTAATGCCCCATGCATTCACGGCTTTTCCTTTTTTTTTCTGGTGTGAATACAAACTATTACTGGTCCTGAATAAGTTCCAGAGAATTTCCCCTCTTCTCCTTTCAGGTGTTTCTTTCTTCCCCTTTTGTAGTTTCCTTGCACACATGCAGCGAGCAATGCCCGGCAGATCAGAGGGGGATCCTCTGCACATCTCCAGAATTTGGCCTCAGTGCACCTCTCTCCTCTGCGATATTTGGTTCTATAACTACTTGCTGGCTTAGCCTCTCTGGATTCCTAAATCTGTCTTCTTAACTCAGCCAGACTGCTTGGCTCCACCTGGCTTCCCCTCCTGCACCACAGCCTGGAAATTCTATCCAGGCAGTAAACTGAGAAACAAACCTTGTTTGTTTCCCCTCTCAAGGATTAGTGTCATGTTGTTGCCTGATGTCTGAAAACGTCTGAAAACCATTGTTTTAAATATGTGTCTAATTTTTTAGTTGTTTCAGATAGGAAAGTAAACCTAATTCCTTTTACTTCATTTAGCCAGAAGCAGATCTTATGTTCTTTCTAAATATAGCATATAGGCATAATTCTAATAGTAGAGTTAACTAATGTAATCCTAACTAAACATGCCCACTAGATTTTAATTAGATGTCTATGATTCTAAATAATTTTCCAGAAATCAATAATTCAATGGATATTATTTTTTCCTGGGTAGAGGAAAATAGCCCATTGTACATTTCTTGTGATGCTATAAGGTTATGTAATATTCAGCCACTGAGGAAACAGATTTTATTTGAGGACTAATTAACAAAGGATCAACTCCTCTCCCAGAGCTGTAATTAGACTCTTCAGTAGTCAATAGGTTTAATTAGTGAGCTGGTTCTTAGATGTTGACATTAACTCTCAAACTCAAGCTACACACACCCCCCCCCCCCCCCCCCCCCCCCCCCCACACAAACTCAAGCTACACACACACACACAGTAAAAAACAAATTGTTCCTCCAACTGGATGGAGGGCTTTCTGAGCATATAAACAGAGAAAGCATACACATCACCCAGACTATTTGATCCTATCTTTTGTTCCACGTTTCATCTTTGCCCTTCTGCAGACCCTATGCAGGATGCTGCTTCTTATGTCTTTTTAAGCATGTTCTACTTTCACATTAGTTTTACTCAGTATAGTCCAAATTTCAAAGATAAATAGAAGGAGCACTGAAATCAGACAAATATGAAAATGTCTGTTTTGCATGTTATTGACCATGTGGTCACTGCACATTACTTCATCACCTAGTTTCATTCATTGTTCATCACTTAGTTTATCTCATCAATAAAATTGAATATTACCTACATCATAGAGTTGTTGAAAGAACTAAACAAGATAATTTTGTGCATGTAAAAGCATGCACTAAATTGTTTTACAGAATGTATGTGTGAAGTAAATGTTGATGAATTTCCTTCTTTCCTACTCAACATTCTCTTTTCTCCTTTTCCACCCTCTGTGTTTTTGAAGAGAACCATTCAAAGAAGATCGTCAAAATAAGGACACATTAGTGAGAATCATCTTAGTATTTGAAGGGGCTACAAAGTAAGGTGTTACTTATAAGGACACTCCAAATGCATTTTAAACACTATCCACCTTTGATCTCAAATGCAAACGTCACTCAAATACAAATATCAGATAAAGTAATCCATAGAAAATGCCAACTCAGGAAGTAAGAGATGCAGCTTCTGAAATAAGCATGCCAACATCCAAGAAGTCACTTTAGAAACACTGTGCACTTTATGAAATTTCTATCCAGGCTTGCATCTAATGCAGGAGGTAATGAGAAGTCATTTGAGTTGTCTGTTAAAGCAGCCAAGAACTTTTATTGCTATTTTCAGAGTCCAGCCAAGGACTTAATCCTCATCTGTAAAATGAAGACATTTGATTAGATAACTTCCAGCTGTAAAAATTGTATGATTAGCTAATTATTCATTATAGAGGGCTAGTCCTTTAAATTGATCTCACATGAATCAATTTATGTCGATTTAAGGCTGGTGAAACCAAACCATTAAAAATTAGTTTGTCTTGCATTTTATCTTAGCTTTACAAATACTGCACTATAAAATTAATAGTAATAATAATAATAATAGTAATCGATGAGGATTTTTTTAATCCAACGGTAATATTAAGATATATAAGGCAGCTAATAATTTTCCCTATATGAGCTGTGTTTATGAGCTGTAGTAGAAGGAAGAAGTAAAAAAAGCAGAGGGGGCACCCTGGTGGCTCAGTGGGTTAAGGCCTCTGCCTTCAGCTTAGGTCATGATCCCAGGGTCCTGGGTTCGAGCCCCGCATCGGGCTCTCTGCTCAGCAGGGAGCCTGCTTCCTCCTCTCTCTCTCTGCCTGCCTCTATGCCTACTCTGTCTGTCAAATAAATAAATGAAATCTTTAAAAAAAAAAAAAAAGCAGAGAGAAGGCTGAGTCTTCTCCTACCACTACTTAGCACCATCGTCTTTCTGCTGGCATGAAAAATGTGATACTTTTTTCCCCTCTCATGATAGTCCTTTTTTGTCAAATAAGAACAAACCCCTTATCTTTGGGCTGAATTTTTCCAGCACTGAGCATTTCCATCCAGTATGTTCCATTAAGGGAAGGAGGAAGGAAGCACAGATAGAGAATCTCTCTTCTAACACCACTCTCAGCATTTCCTCAGTGGCATATGGGATGTGGCTTTGTCCTGAATGCCTCTAATAAAAAAATGTTTCTTCAGCAGCCATTACCTTTCCTTCATTTTCCCCCCATTTCCTTTCTAGAACAAATTAGCAGTGTTTCCATTTCTTCTGATTCACTAGTGCTATTTTTTATGGCACTCTAGGCAAGTCTTAGCACCTGCTATCCCTGAGGCCATGCTACACCGAACAGCCACCAGCATATTTACAAATTCTTAGAAGTCAAATGGAAACATGACCCTGATTGAAAATCTGCACAGTCCTTTCCTATGGGGAAAGGCTCTCAAGTTTTATCTAAATATACAAAGGCCACCCCATGACAATCAATCTAATTATGGGCACAGAAGGTAATACAATTTGTATCTGTCTCACCGGGACTGTTTCCTAGTTAACCAACACACTTTTCAGTGACACAAAAAGGATCCTGTTGGAAGAAAATTGGATAAGAGAAGCCCAAATGTTTCTCAAATATTTTAAGTGTGTAATTGAATGTGACCACATTAACATGACAATCAATCTTTGTATTTAAAACTACTACTTTGTAGAAAAATTTATAACAACAAACTTGCTCGTTGGGATTCAAAATCAGTAGATTAATCAATAGTTTTCATTTTATCTTGAAGCAAAGGATGACTGCACAGAATGGGGCTATACTCTTGGGAGGGTCTTGTCTGTTCAAACATGTTTCTGTTCTGGAATAAAATATATGATCACATGGAAGAGTGCTTGAGGGTACACTTCATTCTTTCATTTAACAAATATTTAACAAGTAACTACTATATGTCAAACTTTTCTTAGTACTGATTACACTCTGGTGAAAAAAAATCAAAAACAGATAAAATCTCTGCCCTTATAAAGCTCCCTTATAGAGTCTAGTGGGACACTTAGATATTAGATATATACAAACCCAAATAAAAGAATAGCCTGTTGTGAAAGAGAACAGGTTAGCTCTTTATTTGGAATTGCTTTGGGGAAGTCACATAAATTCTCTCTGAGATAGAATCATTTAAATCGAAACTTCAAGGAGGAGTAGGATTTAACCAAGAGGGATGTTTGAGGAAAGACATCCAGGCACAGGAAACATCAACACCATCAGTAGTGCTCAGAGATTCAAGTTTTACCAACAGAATCAACCATCAGGTGAGATAATTGTTGTACTGTGTTTCTAAAAATTGGAAATTTCCTGGATGACATCAGGGAGTTGGATTATCCTTGTGTATGGAATCCACAAAAAAACACTCCAGTGATTCTCTTGACTAGATAAAGTTTGACATTTAGAATAGCTAAAAATAAACTCTAGCTAGTAAGACTGGTCCATCTAATTTCACAGAAATTAAAGCAGCAGCTTCTATTTAAGATTATATTGTCTGGCACTGAGGTCTTGCCAACAGAATCAGAAAACCTCAGGAAAAACCCAATTAAAATCTATAGATATTTCAGATGTATAAAAGGATACACAGACTGATAGGCTTCTTTATAAGAGGACCACACTGACATTAAAATCTATTTTTAAAAATGCTCAGGAAGTCTTAGAAAGAATGTACCGATAGTCCAAATTCTATGGAGTTACATCTCAAATTTCTGCAAAGACAGATGTCTAAGCTGTGTTATACATAACGATAGAACTGCCTGTCCGTCTCCTAAGTTGAAGAATTTGTAGACACTATTAACTTCATTACATTTTTTAGAAAAACATTTTCCAAAGGGTATTCCATAGAACACCAGATTCAAAGTATATTAATAAATGTTACTTTAAAAGGTGTGTCAGGAAATGACAGATGCTGGTGAGGATGTGGAGAAAGGGGAACCCTCCTACACTGTTGGTGGGAATGCAAGCTGGTGCAACCACTCTGGAAAACAGCATGGAGGTTCCTCAAAAAATTGAAAATAGAGCTACCTTATGACCCAGCAATTGCACTACGGGGTATTTACCCTAAAGATACAAACGTAGTGATCCAAAGGGGTACCCGAATGTTTATAGCAGCAATGTCCACAATAGCTAAGTTATGGAAAGAACCTAGATGTCCATCAATAGATGAATGGATAAAGAAGAAGTGGTATATATATACAATGGAATACTATGCAGCCATCAAAAGAAATGAAATCTTACCATTTGCGACGACATGGATGGAACTAGAGCGTTATGCTTAACAAAATAAGTCAACTGGAGAAAGACAACTATCACATGATCTCCCTGATATGAGGAAGTGGAGATGCAACGGGGGTGGGGGTTAAGGTGGTAGGAAAAGGAAAAATGAAACAAGATGGGATCGGGAGGGAGACAAACCAAAAGAGACTCTTAATGTCATAAAACAAACTGAGGGGAGTGGGGGGGAGAGGGTTTGGGAGAGGGTGGGGGGGTTACATTATATGTTTAAATAAAAAAAAGCTTAAATAAAATTTTTAAAAAAAGGTGTGTAGAAATGCCAAGTTAAAGCAAAAAGGGTTTCTGTATAACTCTTTAGACTCCTAACATACTAATGTTCATTGAAGATGTCAAAAAGGGGATTTGCCATATAGTATTTCTTAGGTACATTTATCTAAGGAATACTTTCCCATGGATTATCAATGGAAATAAGCGTTCTGTGGGCATTCTTTGGAAATGCCACACTAATGAAAAAGTTCAAGTTGAGTTAGTGGAGCATACACAGGGATCATTTGACGTGGAATTTTATAAAATATTAGCACAAAACCTTACAGTATCATTTTTCAAATGTAATATTTAGGAAAAAAGAATTGGTACCATTAAAAACTAATAATTATTATTAATAGTGTCCTTGCTCCAGCCAAGATCGTGCAGACTTAAATGAGGACATATGAGGCCATTACAACATGTCATGATGATCTGTGCTGCAACTACCTTTGATTTATAACAGAATTCAGTCTTTGTTAGAGGCTTTTACACTAGGCCAATTTATTTTCTGCCACCATAGTTACATGTCACAAGGTGTAAAAGGGCACATTGGCAGAGATAGCACAACCATGTTTATCACTCTTAGATGTGTTTTTTCCAATGTTAGTAGACAAGAACGTGTCCACAGCTTAATGTCTACTCTAGAACTATCTGGCATTGATTGTCCACTATGCTTTCTGAAATTTTTTTTAAAGTTTGAAGATGCTTTTACAACGTCAAATTTTATTAGGGTCAAAACCTTTTAAAAAAAAAAAAGACAAGAACTGGAAAACACATAAAGAAAAAAACCCAACATTTGCAAAGTTATGTGGAATTGACACTTTCATATGCTGTTAAGAGGTGTGAATTTATATTTTGAAAGTAACTAACTTAAATTTCAATGTGCTTCAAGAAGCATTTCCCTTTCATGGATATATCAAGGAAATAATTAAGAAAGTTCACAAATACTCATTTACAAACTGGCTTGGCACAGTGTGGTTTGAAATAGAACATTGGGGAAAAGCAAACATGTCTATTTGTCTCCTTTTCAAAGTTTTTGCCTGATAACCAATCTAGGAACCTGCACTCACCTCTCATAGGCCCGAATGAAAATTACAAAAGATTAAATTTTTCATTTTTTTACACTGGATCTGGTGCCATTACAGAAAATTAGGTTTCATTTAAAAGGAAGAGCAGGAGAAATGATGTGCCAGTTTCTGTCCCATTGGTCAGAGAAAGTTGTATTTGTGAGCATCGGAGCTGAGCTGTGAAGATGGTATTGGGATTGGACCTGGGGAGAGAAGGCAGGTGTTGAAAGCTTGTGGGAATGCAGAGAGGGAGAGTCTCACTGTGTATTAATGCAAAGACACAGTGTGCATGGAGAAGAGAAGAAGGATTGTACCAGTGGTGTGAATGGAGGTGTCATGGAAAAGCAGCAGGGAGTCAATTTTGAGAGAGCCTGCATTTTTTTTCTCTTTCAGGCTTACCAGCAAGGGCAAAATCTGTTTTGAAGTTCCATAGAGAGTACTGCATGGATGTGACAATGTGTTTGTTGGAAATATAAGACATGTGCTTAAATATGGTTAATACCTGCTTTTATCAGGCTTCCAGAACGCTTAAGTTCACACCTTTAATTCTGAGGAGTTAGACAGTAAAATTGATGTGAACGAGTGAGAAAACAAATAATTTCCTTAGAGAGAATAATCCTTTTGCTAATAATTGAATTCTCTCCTCAATGCATGCCTTTCTTAGCATTTTCAGAATTAGTGTTGCTTCATGACATTTTAACTATGTGATAATCTCCACATTAAGAATCTCCCCAGACTTTAAATCAATCCTTAACAATTAACAAGATTTTATTGAGCACTCACTATGTGTCCCCCACTGTGTTAGCCACTGTGAGGACACAGATATATAAGACATCTCCCTTCTAATAGAGGGGATTATGGCCTAGTTAGGGAGACTGATAAGATGAAAGCAGAAGGATAATTAGAGGACATTTCGGGATGATTTGTAATGTGTTAAAGAAGAACACTGGCAATCACTACCATTCACTGGGTACTTGCTACCCCACTTAGGCACTTCTTTTATTTATTTATTTAAAGATTTTATTTACTTATTTGACAGAGAGAGAGAGAACAAGCAGGGGGAGCAGCAGGCAGAGGGAGAGGGAGAAGCAGACTCCCTGCTGAGCAGGGAGCCCGATGTGGGACTCGATCCCAGGGCTTTGGGATCATGACCTGAGCTGAAGGCAGCTGCTTAACCCACTGAGCCACCCAGGTGCCCCACTCAGGCACTTTAATGTATTGTCTGGGGTTCCAGTTGCAAGGGCCATAAGGACTCAGAGAAGGAGAGATGAGTATGGGTGAGAATGGTTTGAAAAGAAGATGAGGGAGCTGAGCTGCATTTAAGAGAAAGACTTGGATCTAGAAAGGCACAGAAGATGGGGAAGGCGGTCTCGGCAGGATGGTTGGGGCAGCTTCCCGATAGAGCCTGGGGCATCAGAGTGGTAAGCAGTGGGGATTGTGAAATATCCCCAAATATTCACTTCTCTATATCCATGCCCTTTGCCATGTGATTTGCATCTCATTAAGAGGCAGACTCTGCTTTCTACACATTGAATACAGGTTCACCATATGACTTGCTTCATGACTTGTTCACTCTCTCTGGGACCCGTGCCTGTTGCTATGGCAACAAGGCTGTGCTAGTCCCATGGATCATGAGAGGCTGTGTGGAGCGGAGCTGAATCAGCCAAGCCTCGGTCATCCTACACCAGCCAGCCCCATGCTGACCTGCCAGCTGGCTGCAGGTTCAGGCATGAGCGCAGCCACAATGGCCATGATAGCTGTTGGATATAAATTAGGAACAACTGGACTGAGAGTAAGGCCTGTTTACCAAGGGGTTGGTTAAAAAGGAAAAAAGGGGGAAAAAATCCTCTTGGATATATGTTCTTTAGTGGCCTGCAGGACACCAAACTCCCATTTACTTTTTCTTGCTTTCCTTCTTTGTTCCTTCTCAGTTTCCTTTGCTGGTTCTTCCTCCCAATGCTGGAGTGGCCAGAGCTAGTCCTTAGGCCTTCCCTCCAGTAGCTTATTAGTTTCATCCAGCCATTCAGTTTTCCATCCCATGCATGTGCTGAGAGCTCCAAATGCCGTATCTTTAGCTGAGATCTCTCTCCCCAGATCCTATCAACTGCCTGCTTGTCACTTCCACTCAGAAGTCTAGTAAGCATCCCGGAGTCAGGATGTCTAAAGCTGAGTTCCTGACCTTTCTTTTCATCCCTAGTTCACCACAGCCTTTCCTCTATCAGTTTGCCAAGAACTTGTCCCCTCTATCCTTGTCCCCCTATGGTCTATTTTCAGACTGATTGTTTTAAGAAATGAGTCAGAACATGTCATTTTTTTTTTGTTCAAAACCCTGCAATGGCTTCCCATTTTACTGAGTGAAATCGACATTCTTGACCAGATGATCTGGGCCCCTGTGACCACCTTGAACTACTTAGTAGTTTTTCCTCCTTCTTTTCACTCAAACCTGCCAAACATGATCCTACCTTGGAGCCTTTGCTCAAGCTGTGTCCCCCCACCCCACCCCAGAATTTTCTTCTTGAAACACGGGCTTCTACCTTAGGACTTAAAGAACTCTCTCTTCACCTGACCACTCTTTCCCTGTATTTCTACATGGTTAACTTCTCTGCTGCATTCTTAGCTCACATGAGGCCTAATGAGATGGAGCTGGAATGACAATTCCCTAAGCGCAGGGCCAGTTTTGGCCACTGAGGTTGTCCCAGCTCTTAGAGCAGTGCTTGTCCAAACGGCTCTCTCTTAAATAGATGAATATCAGTGAAATAGATGAGTGCGTGCAGACGTGATAGATATCAATGTTTTGGAAAAGGGACAAAAAACCCAACCACCACAGGTATATTAGGGCTCAAATCCTGGCTCTTCTACTTGGTGGCATGATACTTTGGACAAGTGGTTGAACATGTCTGTGGTTAATCTTTCCCTCTATGAAACACGGATAAATGACTAGCTATTTCACAGGGCTAGTCTAAGGGCTCAAAGAGTGATTTTATATAAAGTAATTAGAGTAACACCCAACACATTATAAATAATGTGCTAACAAGTAAATAAGAGGTGCATTTTATTATCAGTAGTACTGATCTTATAGATTTGGTGTAAGGATTGGCTGAAATAATCTGTGTGAAGTTCCTAACATAGTAATGCTCAGTTGATGTTAGCCAATGATCTAGTTTCTATGTTTCCAGAATAGTTGTTTCTCCTCCCCAGAAAGCTGTTGAAAATATCATCACATGTTTAGTGTGTAATGTGTTTTTAAAATAGCCTTTCCTTTGTGAAAATCCATAATACTCCCCACCTCCACACTATTTATTGATTTAGGTAAGGTCTTGTTCCCAAGAACCTTCCTGGTTAATGGGTGTTGGCCACTTTTCCTCTTTCCCTAATGTACTTCCCATGAGTATCACTTTTCTAACTAGCCACCATTAGTTTCTCTGCTGAAGGGGCTGTGTTTAACCATAGAAGTTAACACTGACCAGCAAAGACCTTGCACTTAATATATTCTTTAAAAAGAGATTGGTAGTATTCTTTCAATACAGACTAGTCTTTTGAATCCTGGAAACTAGCTTAAATTGATAAAGGCAGAACAAATGGCATTTTCTTAGTGACTTTTACTTATATACTCTTTAGTAAACACAGTGGTTTACAATACATATTTGCTATCAGATTTGCTCCTGAGGGAAAAGGAAGCCCCTTATTATGCTGCTAACATTCATTATTTCAGACATTATGCTGAGAGAGAGCAGAGAAGGCATTTGGAAGGAATTGCCATTCTATAGGTCATTGGATCATCTCATTATTGTTCTTTGTTTCATTGATCAGTATGGACTCTATCTTTGCAGATATGAACAATTACTAAATTCAATGAAAATAAGGTTAAAAACTCCACCAACAACTAGAAAGACGATAACAGAAGATCTCATTTTACTGTTCCTGGGAAGTTTCCTACTAACTGACTTGTTGGCTCCTTTACTCATGCCCCTCCCCAACTCTCCTGTGTGCTCTTTCTTCCCAGAAGAGCTGAGTCTATGATATTTCATTCCCGAAAATGATTTGTTATGCCAGCATGGTCTTTACTACCAATGTTTGATATTTAAGACACTCATTTTCCCAATCCCCTCATCAGAGTGGACAGTGCTGATAACATTTCTAGAGGGCCCATGTCACCATACACTGAACTGAATTCACCAAAATGATCCCGATTTTTAAGTCAAAATGAATGTTAGGAATTCATTATGAAGATACAAGTACCAGTTGGTTGAGAGTGTCATTACATGAACAGATTAGAATTCACAGAATTTCACTGCTGATGGGAGTTCAAGAGTTCTCTGTCAACTCTAAATTGACTAATGTCTGTTTTGAAACCACCACTTCAACCAGATAGGGGTGTGTGTGTGTATGTATGTGTGTGTGTGTGTGTGTGTGTGTGTGTGTTGTATGGGCTATCCTAAGAAAAAAAGTTCAACCTTTTCTTCATTTATCTGATAATGGATTTGGAGATTCTTGAATCTTCCGATGGGCCGTATATGAATATAGACCTAACCATTTTCTTTTTCCAGGGGTGAAAACCCAATACTATTAGAAACAGGTACATAATCCACTGTGTGGTGAAAAGAGCATTGATCTAATCAGAAGACACGGCTTAATCTGTTTTTGTTTTTGTTTTCCCGCTCACCAGGTATGTGACCTGAAGAAAGTCACTATATCTCCCTAGGATTCATGTTAGGATAATATCAATTAGGATGTTGGGAATCCCCCTCAATTAAAAAAATTTAACACTATGATTTCTCTATAGCACTAGGACTTTTTGGTTCACAAACTTCTTCCAATGGCCACTGCAGGCAACTTACTTGCCTCTGCAAGAAAAGATTTTGGGAAAATTTTTGCTAAATAGATAATGAATACAGAATAGAAATTTATTATATTAATAATAGGCTGTTAAACTTAAGTTAGATTTGCCAGAATTATACTCATTCAAATGAAGTACCCAGATTTTTTCTGCATTTGGCTTTTAGTAGAAAGCTGAAATATGGCAAGACAATTCAGATCAATGTGCCTTTCCTGAAACAGCCGTGGCTTGGAGTCAGTGCACTTCAGACTGGAGAGAGTCTGCCTCCTACTGCCTCCTCTCTCATCCTTTCTGCACAGTGATCATAAATGTTCAGAATGATAACCTCAAGTTATTACAAGATGTTCGGGCTCCAAAAAGGTAAATTAAATAAACTATGCTTAATTACTCCATCTTTAAGAAAGGAAAGTCATGGAATATCCTAACAAACACATTCAAAGACATGTTTTTAAGGGAAAAAATTATTTGGTAAAGCAATAAAGCCACAAATATTTATTGAACATGAATTTTTCCAGGTATTTCAGGCATTTATAAGTTTAAGATATGGTCTTATTCTCAGAATGTTTTCTTTTAAACAATCTGAGAGCAGGAATCAAAGCTAATTGCCAGTAACATGTTTGTGGTCGCTGTGGTGAACTGATATGTCATCTGTCCTACGTTATGTCTAGTGTGCTTTTCTGTGCTACAGAGTGTAGGTGGTTAAAAACTACATTTCCTAGACTCTTCTCTAACTGGAGTGCTGGGCACAAGTTCGATTCTTCCAATGAGGGGCATTACAGGAGATCTGGAACACAGAAATTAGACAGTAGTCGTCTAATCGCTGCCACACCTTTTTCTTTGGTAGAAGCTGGGTTGTGGAGATGGGTTTTTCTGCAGACACCCTGCTGTGTCCAGTCCCTAATTTTGTGGGTATGTAAAGACAGTTGAGGAGTTGGTAGCAGTGCCTGCCAAAAATATGAATTTCAGCTCTACAAATAAGCAATGAGCCCCATAATTCCCCTGGTGTCCTGTGCTGTGAACTGGGCGGCATTTTCCTCTGATGGGCCGGTCTTGTTGCATGTGCTCCTGAATGCTTAGCCTAAAGCCCATCCTGAGCACCCGTGAAACAATTCTGTGAGCACCAAATCTCTGCTTCTAAACCTTTTTCTACTTAAAATATTTAGAATGATTCCTGTTTCTAACTGGTGGATATTTATAGACCAGTGATGCTACAGGAGTGCAAAGGAAAATAAACAATGAGGACGAGATTATAAAGTAGGGTTTACAGAAGGGAGGGGGGTGGAGGATGGGGTAATCAGGTGGAGGGCACGTGTTGTGATGAGTACTGGGTGTTATACACAACTAACAGAAAAAATAAAGTAGGGTTTGACAGACTAGGCTACATCTTGAAGGCTAGGTTAGTGAACATCTGATAGTTCTTTGAAAAGTTTGGATAAGATTTACATGTAGATTCATACTTGCCCATTATATATGCAGTGATGATTTGGATTTTGCATCAGGCTGCAGATTATAAGATCATGAAAGATCCTGAGAGCCACTACTTTGGGACACTTCGTTTACTAACCTGGATTTAAAGAGATTCTTAATTTTTCAGGTTCCAATGCATGAGATGATCCCCAAGAGAGCAGTTTGTGTTGGTTTAGCCCCAGACCTTTACAGTAAATTATGAATGATCAAGAATGTGTTCCAGGTAGTTCATGGATGATGTTAAGCCAGCAAAAGCCAGAAAACTATAGACTTAAGGATAAAAATTCTCCTGAGCCTGACCCCTTGTGCCAAAATATTATAAGGATTGTAGTTTGGTCTTGTGGCTTTAAGACCACAAATCACAAAAGGTTAAATTAGGAAGCCGTGCTGGAGGGATTCTAGAAATTCTGTTTAAATTGACAGAAAACGCAGCCAGGTTGAGAAGCTCCAGTGTGCTACTTTCATCATTTTCCCTTGGACTGCTGTAAAATTTCCCTGCTCCCTGAGATCAACCACTTCAGAGCAACCTGGTCTTTAACTGGCCTAGTCCCTTAGAGATAGAAAGCATGCATCCTTGGCCTCTTCCCATTAGGGATCAACTGACAAGCATTCCTTTTTTCCAACTATTCTTCCCGGTGACCAGCCACCCCTGGCCTGACCTCTTTTTAGCATGGTTCTTCTCTTGATATAAAGCCACTAAGGATCTCTGCTTCTGAGATCAGGGTTCATGGTGTAGCTCTCTCTCTAAATCTCAGATCGGTTACAAACCCATGACCAAAGAGCACAATAAATCAGCTAAGACCAGGACAGGCCTAAAATATCTGATTTTTCCATTTGCTTGGGACATGACAATGGGCTGAGGTGTGGAAAGTAGTATCCAAAAAGAATTACCAAAGAATGAACAGATTTTCCTGTACAGTCTTTTTTAGAAAACCCAATAAGTGTCCATCCTTTGTCACTTGACCATGTATTTTATAGTAATTATAATAGAATCATTAATTCTCAATTAATGGAGCCATTAGGAGATTATAAATGGAGAGCTAAGGCAAAGGAGACAGAAAGTAACTGTTGCTAACCGTATGAAATTGTTAATATGAGTCCCTACATTCCAGACTGATCACTCCAGGGGCTTCCAACCCTAAGTGATAGAGATGATGGAGAGGCCATTCTCTTTCTCCCGAAATTACTTTAGTGTAGCATTTTACAGACCATGACAGAATCACATTACTAGAAGTCAGAAGAAACTATAAGATGGTAGTTTGCAACTTAAACTAGATGTTTTTATTGTATTGACTGGAACGATCTTTGAATCCTACCATAGCAAGAGGACATCTACCTGCCTGCTCAAATGTTCTACCTTTTTCAACTTCTCACTCCCTCCTATGAGATGAAATCAATACATTAGAATAAATCAATGGTCAGACATTGGACCTTCTCTGAACCTTCACTACATCTCTGTGTTAAAAAGAAGTCCAGGTCTGGGCTGCCCCCAAGCATTGGTGGCTTTTATGATTGGCAGAGAAAGGAATGAGAAGGCTCAATTCCTTGTCATATTACCCCATTCATGGCTATACTAGATCTTTTCAGAAAAACGTATTCCTTTAACACAGAGCTTTTTTTCCCCATTAAATACAGATTGACTTCCAGGTAGTGAATACTTTGTGTTGTTATCATTTATACTCTAGGATGAATCCAAAATGTAATTTTAGGTTTTTATTTGACATAGGAGAGAGCATAGGGCACTAGCCCAAAGGGGTACTTGTAGGGTGGGAAAGCATATTGGAGAGGCTGGGCTTCTTAAAACACAGGAACAAAAGCTTTCTAAGTTTGTGGAACTTAGACTGGCTCACTCAGCAATACATTTTCGTGTCTGTTTGCTCTCTCTTGTTTTCTGATGACTTATTGAAGGAATTTCCAATTATTGAAGACTAACCCATTGTTTAATCTCTCCAGAAATCTGAGGAACATTCTTTTTATATCCTCCTTGCTGGCAATCAGTCTTCAGTGAATGAAATTTCTGCTATTTCCTAACAATGAAGAGAGTGAGATTCTCAGTAGGAAGAGAAAAATGCAAGTTTAAAAAATAGAAGAGAGGGAAAGAACAAAGGACATCATAAAGATGAACATACAGAATGAGGCTACATAGCTAAATAAAGAAAAAGAAAAGGACTTTTAACTATATACTCTTTCCTAAACTTAACAAAACTTATGGTTGCAAACTTGTTTTTTAAGAGTTAAATTGTTTTAAGGAATTTTCCTACAATATTTTCTCTAATAAACTTATTGCAAATGACAAACTGTATGTGTTTGTTGCTCAGTCATTTACAAGTCTTTCCTTATTACTTCAAAGATTTTTATGTTAGAAGAAATTTAGATTTCTGAAGCTAATTAGATTTGGCAGAGAGAAGGCTTATCATATTGGAAATATTAAAGGTGATGCTGATTTTTGTGTGGGGTGTGGGGATTTGTTGAGGTGAAATGTAAGTACCAGGAAATCCCAGAGATCACCACTTGCAGGGCAGAAACATTTCATGTTTGTTAAATTAAGGAATGGCATTTGACATTGAGTTTTTCCTCTTTAACTCACAAGCTGCTGAGTTAACTCAAATCTGTACTAATTGGGGGTTTTGTTTGGCTCAAAATTATAGGGCCTAAAAAAAAAGGCACAAATGTCCATATATTACATGCCATTCCTAATTATAAAATACAAATGACAGTACTGAATTGGCTCAATTTCCCAATCCAGATATCACATGTGGTAGTAAGTTCAATAAAGACAAAATGTATTGAAGGTACTGGAAATATAAAACTCTCATTCGTCAAATATGCTTCATACATTTCATCTTTGAGTCTCATATCATAGGTTTGTGTGATACGGAACAAAGCCAATTTCATATTTATTCCATGTGACTAGAATGTGACCCCTTCTGAACCTTCAAGAGTTCTGGGATTTTGTGACATTGAAAATTGTAGCATTGGCAGACACATTTTATTCTTTTAATACAGCTCCTTTCTAGAGAGGTTATCAAATTCAATGAGCATGCCTCTGCTAGAACTATGGACTGGGAACTCAGGAGCAGTCCTCTGCTCTTTGGAGAAAGGCATGAAAGGGGACTTTTAGCTCCCTTCTAAAGGAGGGTTCACTCACCTACACATAGCACCAGATATCCTAACCCTACTTAACTGGTATCAGCAATTCTCTACTATTGTGTTGTTATAATGGATATGACAACATGAGGAGAGAATATGAGAATCAACAAGAGGGCGATTTATTTTCAAGATTCCATGTCCTGATCTGTTCTGTGTTATATGGGCTAAAATAAAGATGGCAAAGTATTACACTGACAGTTATTCACTTGCGTATCTATACCTTATCCTTCTCCAGAAAAAATGCTGACAGGAATATAAAAAACATCTAGTCCAGTCTCCTCATTTTGCACACATGAAGAAATCTTGACTTAAGAATGCTCAGATGAGGGGCACCTGGGTGGCTCAGTGGGTTAAGCCTCTGCCTTTGGCTCTGGTCATGATCTCAGGGACCTGGGATTGAGCCCCGCATCGGGCTCTCTGCTCGGCGGGGAGCCTGCTTCTCCCTCTCTCTCTCTGCCTGCCTCTCTGCCTACTTGTGATCTCTGTCAAATAAATAAATATTCATAAAAAAAAATAAATAATAAATAAATAAATAAAACCTTTTAAATAAATAAATAAAATCTTAAAAAAAAAAGAATGCCCAGATGACTAGTCCATGGTTACTCCACCACCTAGTAGCAAAGACAAAACCAGATTCCGCACAACCTCTGTCCTATATTCCCTGCATTTCTATCTACCTTGTGTTATTTCAGTTCCTAAATTTTCTATATATTAAGTTTTTTTTTCTTCTAAAGATTTGTATGCATTAATGAATACTACCAGAAGACATGAATCCCAATAGATTCAGCTCAAGCTTTGTGTCTGACATAGTCTCAGTGTTCTCAGGGACCTCATTCAGTTCAACAGTTTTATTTGTTTGCCTATATCATCTTTGATTATTAGACATCTGTCCTCCACCTGAATTATTACAATGTCAGAAAATGCTTGAATTTCTGATATAGGCCACTCTGCTATTAAGCAGCACTACTGTGAAGAATTCCATATTATTTTGAGCAAATATGCCAACCTATAGTTTGCATTAGTTGGCCAATGTCTGTTTTCCAATAGAAAGAAAATGGCGCACTTCCCTACCCCAGTACAATAGAAGAGCAGATCTTCTCCCTGGAGTCTCAGTACTTGAATCTTTGAAATTTAATAAGGGATTTCTATCCCAGAGAGCATTCCAAAAGAAATCTCAAACCTAAGACATCTCTTCTGTTCCTGTGAGATTGACAGTTGCCATGGGAATGGGGAGGGGGTGCTGTCCTCAGGCAGTCCATGATTTCATCCCAATATAGCTCCTGCTGGGATGCAAGTGCCTGCTAAGGTTTTTATAGAGGTCGATCAGCTGGGCCTAGCAGAGGAAGTGCTAGGTCCCTCTGCACCAGAGCAAGGGAACATGATTTATTTAGTGCTTATTGAGTGGCTCTAACATCCCTGCCTTGCCTCCCTCACAGAAAAACACAGAAATTCTGATTTTATTATAACTCCAGTCTCCTGATTTCAGTCAGAATTCTTGGGTGGATTTCAATAGTTTATAATTAAAAGAAGAGAGTAGTCCAATAAACTGTTAGCTGACCAAGCACCCACAGGTCCAAATGGGTGTATCTAAAGTGCAGGTCAGACTCCAAGCGTTATGCTTTTGATTTTTCTGTGCTGTGAACATGAGAAAGCTGCTCAAACTGGCTTCAGTAGGATCTTCAGTGTGACTCACCCAGTGTTGGGAATTTTGGCTGAGAATACAGTTAGTGCAGTAAGCTATTTTGCAAACTAATGAGAAACCTGACTCTGTCTTTGGAGGGAGACACCACCCAGAAGACAACTCGGCCCTATTGTACATAAAGGGGAGACTGACAGCTTGAAACAGGCAGCCAGGAGCCACCTAATGTGAAATCCAGGGCTGGATTTTGTATTGATCTTGGAGTGGGGCAGAGGAGAACATTCCTTATGGTGAAAGCCCCATCTCCAGAGACTCTGAACCATTCTAGGGAAGGCTCAGACTCATCCATCATCATTATTTTGTCAGGAAATAGGAAAATGGAACGTATGTTAAGTTGCATCATCAAAGTCAATGTCTTGCCTAGGTTTGCTTGATTATATGGATGTGGTCAAGAGATAGGCCATTTCTAAGACACTTCCCAAATCTATTCTTACATAAAAAAGCATCATCTTCCAGAGCAGCAGTACTTGGTAGCTCTAGTAAGTCCCTGGAAATTTCAGAGTTTCCAGGAAAAGTCATTTTTCTTAAGTAATAGGGAGACTTGTCATTGCAGGCCAGAAATTACCTGAAAACCACCGTTAGGCTATTGCAAGACATCTGTGATATGTATGTCATGTCATGAGGAAGGTGTTTAGAATTTATTAGGAATTGTTTAAAATATAAAGAAAAATATTTGATACAATGAAAAAAACATTTAAAAAATACAACGAATTCTCATGATCCATTATCCAACATAAGAAATAAAAATGATGCATAAATTTGAAGCTTCTCTATATTACATCCAAGCTCATCTCCCCAGACCTCTGAAAGTAATCTCTGTCCTAAATCACATGTTTTTTATCCTCAAGTATTTCTTTGAGGAAACTAGTGTGTACTATTGACTTGAATGTTTATAAACTTCATATAAAAGATTTTTTGCACATCTTTTTCCATAATTTTCTTTTCCCACTCAACATTATATTTGACGTTTCATGCACACTGATAAATATAGCTTCAGTCCACTCATTTTCATTTCTGATTAGTATTTCATTTAATTTTTCCATTCTATCAACAGATATATAGGTGATTTCTACTCTGTTTAAAGAATGTATACTTTCAACTTGACAAAAAACTGTCAAGTTGTTCTTGAAAGTGGTTCTCCTGATACATACTCAGATGGGAAATGCATTAGAGTTCCTATTGTTTCCTATCCTTACTAACATTTGCTATTTGTTAAACCACTAAAAGTTTTGTCTCTCTAATGTTATTTTATTATAGTTTTAATACCTGTTTCTCTGACTTCTAGTGAGGTTAAGCATATTATTAGTAAGGTTTACATTTTTTTTTTGAAGTTCCAAGTTTCTTTTTTTTTAAGATTTTTATTTATTTATTTGAAAGACAGAGATCACAAGTAGGCAGAGACACAGGCAGAGAGAGAGGAGGAAGCAGGCTCCCTGCTGAGCAGAGAGCCGATGCCGGGCTCAATCCCAGGACCCTGAGATCCTGACCAGAGCCGAAGGCAGAGGCTTTAACCCATTGGGCCACCCAGGCACCCCAAGGTTTACATTTTTATACTAAATTTGCTTTCCTTATTTCACCCTCCATTTCTTATATTAAATATTGCCCTCGCTTTCTGTTTCTCCTTTTCTCTTTCACATACACGCACATCCACAACCACACACACACATGCATGCAGACCACCCCCCTCATACTTTCTACTGGTATGTATGTTCTACAAGGCAGAAACATAGAGGTATTCTCAATTCTTAATATAAGGTCTTGCCCAAACAAGGTGTTGAATAAACATTTACTGAATTAATAAATTTGTGTTGTTTTTCAACTTCAAATTCAGTGCAGGTCCTGATGGCAGAAATTAACAACTGGTCTCTCTGAGTGACTTTCTGCTGCTTATCTACCCTGTACACCAGGATGTTCTTGAAATACAACATTCATGTTGTCACTTCCATGTTTAAAAATCTTTCATGTCTCCCCACTGCTAAGCAGAATAGAGTCAAACTCCCACGTAGATAGATAAGGCCCTTCCTCAGGGGCCTGTCAACTCCATTTTATTTCTCATTATGGCTCCAACCTGAGCCTTCTGCTCCAAGAAAGTTGGTCCCCTTGCTTTTTACCATGAGACAGCTTAGTGACTATAAATGTTATCCTTAGAACCTCCAGAATTTTGTGCACGTGGAAATGCTGTTCATTTTTTTACTAGCCTGTAAGAATTCTGAAGGGCTCTCTATGTTCCATAGCTGTGACACAGTAGGAATAACTTGGTTTTTAGGTGAATAGATAATGTTTCTTTGTTTCCTGAGGTGAACTGAACACACAACATTCACCAAGAACTCAGCTCTAGTACAAAACAGATGAAATGAATGTCAAAATCTATCAAGGGATTAACATCACAAGGTTCACGATGGAAACACACTGTAAGTAGGTTCCAGGCCCCGTGCTGGTTAATATTTCCTTGTATACAAAAAACAATTTTGTCAGTTCTCTGTTCTGAAGAGACTTAAGAGTATAAAAGAGAAAAAATATTAAATATTATAATATCTACTTCTGCCTCTGCCTCCACTTACAGATCTACATTGTGTGTTCCATAAGCACAGTTGTGGAAAAACTTACCCAGCCTGGACTGCTTAGACACTAGCCAATGTCACTAGCCAATAACCAGAAAACATGATTTTCAAAATGGCACCTGGGAGTCATTCTTCTATCTTACAAAGGTCACCTATTTTATTTCAGAAAATGATAAGCTCCCTGAGAAATAAGGGCCAGAAAGGACTAATGGCAAATAGTTGAGAATATTCCTTCCCTTCCTTCTTATACTGAATGACTAGGATCTCAGAATGCTGTGAGGCAGTAAAGGTCACTGACATCAGAAGATTCATAAAAGTCTGAAGTCAGTGTGGGATCTAGAGTCCAATCTATTTTTTCCTTTCCCTTTATTTTCTATTGGCACATACCCAAAATAACCTTCTTACACTTAAAAGCAGATGCTGATTACTGAGGGAAAGAATAATGAAGTCAGCAGAAAACTGAGGTTCTCATTTTTTTCTACCCACTAATACAGAAGAGAAATGAAGAAATTGCACTACACACTCTCCTAAGTATATCTAGATACAACATCCTATGTCTCAATGATTCTAAAGTCAGAAGTGTCTTTGGCGCACGTTATATTTATTGACAGATATATTTACTGAAAGATCCTATGTTTTTAAGGGTTTCTGCATATTTATTTCAAGTTTTTAAAGCATAAGTACAAGTTATTCTCAAAATTTAGATAGTAGCTGAAAGCACTAAAAAAAAGAAATCACTTTTAGTAACCACCCTGACTACTTGGTAGAATTTCAAAGTTTCTAATAATTTCAAAGTAAAGCACTTGGATTTTCTTGTAGCCTGTACATTTTTTTTGACAGACAGAGAGCACTAGTAGGCAGAGAGGCAGGCAGAGAAGGGGGGAGAAGCAGGCTCCCCACCGAAGCAGAGAGCCCGATGTGGGACTTGATCCCAGGACCCTGGGATCACGACCTAAGTGAAGGCAGCAGCTTAACCCACTGAGCCACCCAGGTGCCCTAGCCTGTACTTTAAATCCAAGAACTTTCAGCAAATGAGTGTTTGCAAGGTAAAATCCAAGGAGAGAATAAACATTCCCTTACAGCAAAAATGTCTTTCCAGTTAGTTTACATTTTGTTCAAAATCCTGAACTACTAAATAGGCTGATTATAAGTCAAAATCCTGAATGTGGTTAGAATTGAAAAGACAAGAAATAACAAGAGTGTTGGAAAGGATGTGGAGAAGAAGGAACTTCCATGCCCTGTTGGTGGAAATGCAAATCAGTACAATCATTGTAGAAAATAGTATGGTGATTCCTCAAAAAAATTAAAAATAGAACTACTATCTGATTCAATAGTTCTACTACTGGATATTTACTCAAAGACAACAGAAACACTAATTCAAAAAGATATATGCCCTCCATGTTTATTGCAATATTATTTACACTAGCCAAGATGGAAACAACCTAAGTGTCCATCCAGTAGGTGAAGAGACAAGGAAGACACACACACACACCCCACACAAGAATATTATGCATCCATAATAAAGAATAGGCTCTTGCCATCTGTGACAATATGGATGGACATGGAGGCTTTTATGCTAAGTGAAGTAAGTCAGACTGAGAAAGACAAATACCATGATTTCACTCATATGTGGAATCTTAAGAAAATGAATAAATAAACAAATAAAAAGAAGAATCAGACCTATAGATAAAGAGAACAAACTGATCATTGCCAGAGGGAAGGGGGATGGAGGATAAGCAAAATGGGTGAGAGGGTTTGGGAGACACAGGCTTCCAGTCATGGAATGAATAAATGAAGGGAATAAAAGGTAGAGAATAGAGAATCTAGTCAATGGCATTATAATAGCATTGTACGGTGACAGATGGTAGCTGTGTTTGTGATGAGCACAGCATAATGTACAGAGAAGCTGAGTCACTATGTCCTACATCTGAAACTAATGTAACATTGCATGTCAACTATACTCAAGAAATTTTTTTCTAATTCAAATTATTCCTCTAAACAATTCCATTTATTTAATTTCATTTCTAGTTTTAAATTCTCTTTCACATATTTGGGAGGCACTTGCATTCTTGCTAATTACATATTTCAATTAATATTGTTACTATATAAGGCATGCCCATTTTCATTGAAGAGGAATATAATAAGATACATGGTAAAAAATGCTGACTGTCCTTGACAAATGTTGTATGGAAGGGGAAATCTTAATTGTCGGTTGTTACAGAAAATATTATTAAGTAATCTTAAAAGGCCTGAGACTCAGGTGATGAAATAGAGAAGTAATTAATTTTTATTTATAATAGGTATAAGAAGAAGGACCAGTTGTATTCTGGAAAGCACAAGCAGAGATAAGGTATAAAGCACATGTAAAGATCACTAAGTGGTTTAAACACACAAAGGTATACTCTTCTAAATAAAAGAGGGCTGGTATATCAAAAGAAATGAAATCTTGCCATTTGCGACATGGATGGAACTAGAGCGTTTTATGCTTAGCAAAATAAGTCAATCAGAGAAAGACAACTATCATATGATCTCCCTGATATGAGGAAGTGGAGATGCAACGGGGGTGGGGGTTAAGGGGGTAGGAAAAGAATAAATGAAACAAGATGGAATCGGGAGGGAGACAAACCAAAAGAGGCTCTTAATGTCATAAAACAAACTGAGGGGGGCGGGGGGGACAGGTGTTGGTAGAGGGTGGTGGGTTACATTATATGTTTATAAAAAAATTAAAAAATCATTAAAAAAAAAAAGAGGGCTGGTATGGAGGCCCTCTAATAATCAAGAAATTATCCGAAACCAAAGTACCTTTTGTGTTTGCTCTGCCCTTGTAGGCCTCAGCTATCAAGTTTATATCCCTCCCAAAGGAAGAAAGAGAGAAGGGGAAAGCAAGGCCCAGGGCTACACTGAGTCAACCCCCTTTAACCAGATTTCTCAGCTGTCCTACACAATAATTCTGCTTTTACATCACTGGCCAGAACTCAGTGTCATAGTTACTGTAAGGGAGGCTGTGAAATGCGGTGCTTAAGATGGGCATGGTAGGCTCTGGAATAAAATTGGGGTTCTGTTATTAAACAAGAGGGGATACGTGATACTGTGTAGGTGACTAACAGTCTCTGTTTTAATAACCAAAAGGGGAAGTAAACAAATGGGACATTAGGAAGGGAGAAGCAGTGCATGGAACTGGACAGTAACTTTTCATACATCACAAGTCAATGTGGTATAAAGATTATGGCTGGTGGGTCATTGAGGCTCGGGGAGTTATCTATAGTACTGTGCCAAGAAGCAGGATGATAAGGCAGAAGTCATCATTCTCTCTCTTGGTCTCAATTTCTTTACCTAAGAAAATAAAAGAACTTATTACATCAGTAATTTTCAGGCTTTTTCTCAGCAGACTTCTTTTTTCTCAGCTAATTTTATGGAAATTCTCAGATAAGACTGATGAAAAGGAAAACTTAGCAGTTGAAATGGGAGTCATTTGGTAGCTCCATACCACGGTCTTTCCTTTGTTCTCCAGTGTGGCCTCTGAGAAACCTGAAAGCTCAGGTACAATAGTGTGAAATCCACTGGTCTTACTTTCTCACCTGAACATTTCAGGATTTGATGACCAGACTAAAAAGTCCATAAGCCTTTGTTTCTCCCTTCTAGTACCTACTAACAAAGATCTGGAGAGAAAATTTGTATTTTATTTCTTATTTGGGAAGAAAATAAGATTCTTATTTTTTATTTCTATTTGAAGAGAAAATAAAATAAATAAAATTCTTATTTCTGAAAACTTCTATTTGGGGGGGGGAAGTGGGGAGCCTTCTAATATCTGGCATCTTTTTGCATAAAACTTAAAATCTGGCCCTGTTCATAGGACTTCTTTGGAATTCTTTACAAGTATAGGTGTACACATTATATATACCTTGATATTTACTAGACTAGATAAGTAGCTAAATTAGATGTGTATGTATGTTGTTAGGGTTTTCCTCCATGAAGTGTTAACTTCTATAGACCACAAAAGCATATTCCAGATAATTTATGTCTAATAACACCTGATTTTCTATACATTTCTTAGTTAATGCCTGGATTCCATCCAAAGGTGAATATTGAAAGGAGAAGTTTGAATGTATTCCATGTAGTCAATTTAATATAGTCATGGAAAGGGGGAAGATGTTTTCCTACAGGAATTTTAGCAAAAGTATTGGAGTTTAAATTTCATGTGTGGCTTTTCCTTTATGGGGATTAGCTGCTGTGCAAGTCTGAAAAAAATGCTAGGGAGAAGTAAAATTATAGATAGAGATAGTGTAAAACCAAGGGTGGCTTTTGAGTCACACTTAATAGGAATATAGAACTCTTTACACTTTCCAAGTTTTCTCCATTCTATTGGGACTCTTAAACTGAAATAATAATCTCTTTTCCCCTTTAAATAATTCTTGTCCTACTTTTAAGACTACTAGGGGAATAAAATAAAACACATGCAAAACTTAACATCAGCATTACTAAAACATATGTAACAGCATGTAGAAACTCCACAGACCTTGTAAAAATCCATTTAAGACCACAGAGAAAATCACCTGAAGTGCAGACCAATATGTATTTGAATGGAGAACATGGGTTTGGAGGGCAGGAAACTTAGAATTTACTTTTAGCTTTTTCATTGCCCAAATCTCTGCCTTCTGTGTAGTAATTGTTATCTACCTTAATCTTAGTCTCACCTTTCATACAGTTGAATGACAGTTTTCTCTTGTCTTCCAGAAACATTGGGAATGCTATGGTCATTTTCCCAATATTCTTAGGTCAATGAAAGAAGGTGGCTAAATAACTTCAGACATCACTTCTATTGCAAATGCTGATGAAATACAAGATAGCATGGCTCTCATAGCCTCATGAACCTGGCATTAGACACAAAGTCATTTGCAAAACATGCAAGTTTATGATTACCTGCTATTCTCTTTGGATCCATAGTTCTATGGCCAGATTCCCTTTGGTAGATCTAGGTCATTTAATCTTCCCTTTACCCTTAACTACCAAACATTATCTCCTTTATATTTAACCAGAAGTTTAAAACCAAGAACTCCTACATGTGATAGATTTCCTTCTATTCTAAAATCTAATGGAGTCCCCTTGTGAGAGCTCAACGTGGTAGGAAATGAGGTGCTACAGATCAGCAGGCTTTAAGATTTTTCTCTTCAATGCTTAGGTCACTGGGGCCCTTTCTTTCCCAATTCTAATAGTTCCAAACAGCCAAAGAGTCCCTAGTCCTTGACCTTGAAATTTGGGCTTGGATCCACAATCTTCAGAACTGGGAGTCAGCCCAAGTATAGCTCTTGTCTGGCTGCAGCCCAAAAGTTTGGTAAAACTCCTAGAAACAAAATATCCACAAACAAACAAAATTAACTAATACATAAAAACTCATGCTATTTGAATTTAAATCAGAGCAATTACTTTTAAAAAGTCACATTAAAAAATTAAAAAAAAAGTCACATTAAAGAATTTCCCAATTTGCAAAAAGATATTCTTTAGCAACATAATAGTTTTCAGGGACACAGTGGGTTAGGTCTGGGGGAAAGTTTTGCATGACCTCCCATGAAACTCGGTTCTGCAAACCACTCTTGACAACTCCACTGTGTAAGGCTCTGATCAGCAACAACCTCATGGGCAGGTGATCTCTGCAGTCTCCCAGAACCCTATGTTTAAAAGGGCTCCATGCTTGGTTGAATGTCTGGTATAGTCTTCTTGAAATTCTTTGGACTTGGGTTTTGTAAGTAAAGTTTAATGTGACAATGAAGCATGAACGTGAGAAGAAGAGATATACCCCCCCATCGTTTGTCTGTCTGTATATAGTGTTCGCCATGAGCACACAATTCTTAGGGGACCCACAATGCATGGGAATTCACTAATACTCAAAATGAGAATAGGGTAAGCTTCTTATGTCTATGACTGAGTAAATAAGGGTACGGACAGCCATAAGAAGCAACACTCTTTGTTAGAACAAACTTGCTTTGAATTCAGAAGGATAAAATGGCAAAAATTAGTGTTACCCTCAAAGACTTAAAGAATGCAGCAGTAGAAGTCTTCATCACATCTGCACTGAATTCACCAATCTGGCCCTTGTGAAAACAGGACAGAACATGGCAGATTATGATGGACTGCATAAACTTAACTAACTGGTAGGCTCAATCATAACCAATGTGTTAGAAGTGGGATTTTTATTAGAACAGATCACTGAAATTTGGCATACAGCTATTAATATAGCATATGCATTCTTTCAATGCCCATCAAAAAGCTCTTTTTACTCACCTAAAATAAACTGCAAAACATATATATGTAGTCTTGTTTTAGGGTTTTGCTAACTTTCCTCTTTTTGTCATAGAATCATAAAGGACCTTGATAATCTTGACATTCTGCAGGATATCATGATGATCTCTTATAGTGATGACATCATGCAAATTAAATCTAGTGAATAGGAAGTAAAAAGTATTCTGGATAAGATCTGGAAAGATACAAGTGTAACTGAGAGTTGGGAGATACTCTGTACATATTCAGGGACTTTTAAAAAATTTTTTATAGACAATAGCCTACAGCATTTTGGGGTATCCCCTCCAATGTAAAAAATAAATTATTTTACCTTATACTTCTGATAACTAGGAAAGAGACACAATACTTATCAAATCTCTCCATATTTTAGGGAGAACATATACCACACTGGGAAATATTGCTCAACACATTTGCTGAGTGACTTGAAAATCTGCCAATTTTGAGTGGTGACCAGAGCAAGGGAGGCCTCTGCATCATGTTATGGTTCTGAAGTACCTGGTCCTGCTACTCAGATCATATGATCTGGCCCATCCAAAATTGCTATAAGTCTCCATAGTAGACCAGGATGGATTGTAGAAAACATTCCAAGCACCAAAATTTGAGTTGCAATGCAGACTCCTAGAGTGAGGTCATGCCATTTGAAGAAGAGAATTATTCACTGTTTAAAAACAGCTCCTCAGAGATTCGAATAAGTAAGATGGTGGAATAGGAAGCTTTGTTCTACCACAGAGATACATCAACAGTGTAACAAGCCTTTATGAAAACACAGAAACCAATTAAAAAGTAATGGTAACAAAAATAATCACAAAACCAAGAATAGCTGCATTGAAACAGATGAGAAAAGCCATTGAATTCTGTCCACAATAGCTCTGACCCAAGCCAGCACAGCATGGTATAATGAGAAAATGCCTAGCTTGTGGCTTTCCCTTGGGAGGAGAGACAAAAGTGGACTGCATGTCTGAAGTTCTGGCCATTTGGGGCTGCCTGAGGGACTGGTTTCTTTCTCATCTAACTCAGAGCACCAGTGGAGAACTGGCAGAATTTGGAAGCCTGGGTATCACGGAGGAATGAGGAGAGCTCAGCAATTTCCTGCACCACCAGAAGACTACAGTGCCACAGCCAACTTTTAAGATAGGTCATTTGACTTTCTCTGACTGACTTATTTCACTTAGCGTAATACACTCTAGTTCTATTCATGTTGTTGCAAATGGCAAGATTTTATATATATACATATATATACATAGATAGATGAATTAATAAAGAAGATTATGTATATTATATATATTATAAATATAAATATATATATATAAAATCTTTTATATATATAAAATTATATATACAGATGAATGAATGAGATCTTCTTTATGTATATGTTATATATAAAATCTTCTTTATTCATTCATCTGTTGATGGACATCTGGGCTCTTTCCATATCATGAACACTGCTGCTATAAATATTGGGTGCAAGTGCCCATTCAAATCACAATTTTTGTATCTTTTGGATGAGTACCTAGTAGTGCAATTGCTGGGTTATTTTTCTATTTTTAACTTTTTGAGGAATCTCCATGCTGTTTTCCTGACTGGCTGCATCAGTTTGCATTCTCACCACTCACCCTTGGGTGGAATTTAAGAAACAAAACAGATGAACATAGGGGAAGGGAAGGAAAATGAAATAAGATAAAAACAGAGAGGGAGGCAAACCATAAGAGACTCTTAACTATAGAGAAAAAACTGAGGGTTACTGGAGAGGGGTGGGGGTGGGGTAATGGGATGAGGGTCACTAAGGAGAGCACTTAATGTAATGAGCACTGGGTGTTATATGCAACACATGAATCACTAAATTCTACCCTGAAACTAATAATACACTGTATGTTAACAAACTTATTAACTTGAATTTGAATAAAATAAATAAATAAATAAATAATCTCAAAAAGAAGATAGATCATTTGAAATTATGGAGTCAGAGGCACAAAAAGGAAAAAGAAGTTAAGAAAATTTAGGGGACTTCCAAATGTACCAATGTATGCATTACAGAAATCTGTAAAAGAGGATAGAGGAAAAAGAGTGATTTCTTATTTGAAAAAATAATGGCTGCAGACTCTTAATCTGAGGAAGGAAATGCACATCCAAATTCAAGAAGCTCAAAAAACTTGGACTAGGATAAACCTCAAGAGACACACACGAAGACATATTATAGACAAACTTAAAAGTCAAAGACAAAGAGAGAATCTGGAAAGCGTGAGAGAAAAGCGACTCATCACATACAAGCTTCCACAAGATTATCGATGGATTTCTTAGCAGAAACATTATAGACAATAAAGGAAGTGGATAACACATTTAAAGTGTTGAAAAAAACAAAACAAAACAAATTACAAACTAAGAATACTATATACAGCAAACTCTCCTTCAAAAATGAAGAAATAAAGACCTTCCAGACAGAAGCTGAGGGAGCTTCATACCACTAGACCTGCTTTGTAAGATTTAAAGAAAATTCTTGATCCCAGAGTCAAGATGGCGGAGAAGTAGCAGGCTGAGACGACATCAGGCAGCAGGAGATCAGCTAGATAGCCTATCAAACCATTCCGAACACCTACGAATCCAACAGGAGATTGAAGAGAAGAAAAACAACAATTCTAGAAACAGAAAATCGACCACTTTCTAAAAGGTAGGACCAGCAGAGAAGTGAATCCAACGCGACGGGAAGATAGACCCCAGGGGGAGGGGCCGGCTCCCGGCAAGCGGCGGAGCACAAAATCAGGACTTTTAAAAGTCTGCTCCAGGGAGGGACATCACTCCAGAGGCTAAACTGGGGTGAAGACCTCACGGGGACAGGGTGGAATCAGGTCCCACGGGGTCACAGAAGGATTGGGGGTGTCTTAGTGTCGCAGAGCTCATAGGTATTAGAGCGGGGAAGCCGGCTGCAGAGACAGAGCAGAGGAGTGAGCTCTCAACTTGGGGTTTCCTAGAGCTGTGGTCTGTGACATGGGCCAGTGCTCTGTGCAAGGGGTCCCCACAAGATCTGGGGAGACTCCGACCTGGGAGAGCTCAGGGATCTACGGGGTTCGGAGACTCCAGGTGGGACTCTGCCAGACACAGAGACACTTGGTCACAGGCTGGGTGAGCTTGGAGCGCTCCCAGAAGCCAGTGAGATGCAACTGATTACGCATGATTTTCTCCAAGCACGACCAGAGGCTGGGGAGACGGGAGTGATTAAACGCTTTTCTCTGAAGGCACACTGAAGACTGGGGCCCCTAGCTCTCGGCTCCTCCAAGCCGGAGATTGGGAGGCCGCCATTTTCATTCCCGTCCTCCGGAACTCTACAGAAAGCGTCCAGGGAACAAAAACCCCAGAAAGAGAAACTGAGAGGATTACTTAGCCCGGCCCCTGGTACAGGTGGTGCAATTCCGCCTGGGGCAGAGACACTTGAGAATCACTACAACAGGCCCCTCCCCCAGAAGATCAACCAAAAATCCAGCCAAGACCAAGTTCACTTAACAGGGAGAACAGCAGATTCTTATCTGGACAAAATGACAAGGCGGAAAAACTCACCACAAAAAAAAGAACAGGAGGCAGTACCGAAGGCTAGGGACCTAATCAATACAGACATTGGTAATATGTCAGATCTGGAATTCAGGACGACGATTCTCAAGGTTCTAGCCGGTCTCGAAAAAGGCATGGAAGATATTAGAGAAACCCTGTCAGGAGAAATAAAAGCCCTTTCTGGAGAAATAAAAGAACTAAAATCTAATCAAGTTGAAATAAAAAAAGCTATTAATGAGGTGCAATAAAAAATGGAGGCTCTTACTGCTAGGATAAATGAGGCAGAAGAAAGAATTAGTGATATAGAAGACCAAATCACAGAGAATAAAGAAGCTGAGCAAAAGAGAGACAAACAACTACTGGACCATGAGGGGAGAATTCGAGAGATAAGTGATGCCATAAGACGAAACAACATTAGAATAATTGGGATTCCAGAAGAAGAAGAAAGAGAAAATGGAGCAGAAGGTATACTGGAGAGGATTATTGTAGAGAATTTCCCTAATATAGCAAGGGGAACAAGCATCAAAATCCAGGAGGTGCAGAGAACACCCCTCAAAATCAATAGGAATCGGTCCACACCCCGCCATCTAGTAGTAAAATTTGCAAGTCTTAGCGACAAAGAGAAAATCCTGAAAGCAGCATGGGACAAGAAGTCTGTAACATACAATGGTAAAAATATTAGATTGGCAGCAGACTTATCCACAGAGACCTGGCAGGCCAGAAAGAACTGGCATGATATATTCAGAGCACTAAACGAGAAAAACATGCAGCCAAGAATACTTTATCCAGCTAGGTTATCATTGAAAATAGAAGGAGAGAGAAAAAGCTTCCAGGACAAACAAAAACTGAAAGAATTTGTAAACACCAAACCAGCTCTACAGGAAATATTGAAAGGGGTCCTCTAAGCAAAGAGAGACCCTAAAAGTATTACCAGAAAGGAACAGAGACATTATACAGTAACAATCACCATACGGGCAATACAATGGCACTAAACTCATATCTCTCAATAGTTACCCTGAATGTAAATGGGCTAAATGCCCCAATCAAAAGACACAGGGTTTCAGAATGGATAAAAAAATAAAACCCATCCATATGCTGCCTACAAGAAACTCATTTTAGACCTGAAGACACCTCCAGATTGAAAGTGAGGGGGTGGAAAACAATTTACCATGCTAATGGACATCAGAAGAAAGCTGGGGTGGCAATCCTTATATCAGATCAATTAGATTTTAAGCTAAAGACTATAAGAAGAGATGAGGAAGGACACTATATCATACTCAAAGGGTCTGTCCAACAAGAAGATCTAACAATTTTAAATATCTATGCCCCTAACATGGGAGCAGCCAACTATATAAACCAATTAATAACAAAATCAAAGAAACACATTGACAAGAATACAATAATAGTTGGAGACTTTAATACACCCCTCACTGAAATGGACAGATCATCCAAGCAAAAGATCAACAAGGAAATAAAGGTCTTAAATGACACACTGGAGCAGATGGACATCACAGATATAGTCAGAACATTCCATCCCAAAGCAACAGGATACACATTCTTCTCTAGTGCCCATGGAACATTCTCCAGAAGAGATCACATCCTGGGTCATAAATCAGGTCTCAACCGGTATCAAAAGATTGGGACCATTCCCTGCATATTTTCAGACCACAATGCTCTGAAGCTAGAACTCAATCACAAGAGGAAATTTGGAAAGAGCACAAATACATGGAGACTCAACAGCATCCTTCTAAAGAATGAATGGGTCAACCAGGAAATTAAAGAAGAACTGAAAAAAACCATGGAAACAAATGATAATGAAAACACAACTGTCCAAAATCTGTGGGACACAGGAAAGGCATAAATGAGGAAAATATATAGCAATACAAGCCTATCTCAAGAAACAGGAAAGGTCTCAAATACACAACCTAACCCTACACCTAAAGGAGCTCGAGAAAGAACAACAAAGAAAGCCTAAACCCAGCAGGAGAAGAGAAATAATAAAGATCAAAGCAGAAATCAATGAAATAGAAACAACAAAAAAAACCAATAGAACAAATCAATGAAACTAGGAGCTGGTTCTTTGAAAGAATTAATAAGATTGATAAACCCCTGGCCAGACTTATCCAAAAGAAAAGAGAAAGGACCCAAATAAATAAAATCATGAATGAAAGAGGAGAGATCACAACCAACACCAAAGAAATACAAACAATCATAAGAACATATTATGAGCAACACTATGCCAACAAATTTGACAATCTGGAAGAAATGGATGCTTTCCTAGAGACATATAAACTGCCAAAACTGAACCAGGAAGAAAAAGAAAACCTGAATAGGCCCATAACCAGTAAGGAGATTGAAACAGTCATCAAAAATCTCCAAACAAACAAAAGCCCAGGGCCAGATGGCTTCCCAGGGGAATTCTACCAAACATTTAAAGAAGAACTAATTCCTATTCTCTTGAAACTGTTCCAAAAAATAGAAATGGAAGGAAAACTTCCAATCTCATTTTATGAGGCCAGCATCACCTTGATCCCCAAACCAGACAAGGATCCCATCAAAAAAGAGAATTACAGACCAATATCCTTGATGAACACAGATGCAAAAATTCTCACCAAAATACTAGCCAATAGGATCCAACAGTACATTAAAAGGATTATTCACCACGACCAAGTGGGATTTATTCCAGGGCAGCAGGGTTGGTTCAACATCCGCAAATCAATCAATGTGATACAGTACATTAACAAAAGAAAGAACAAGAACCATATGATACTCTCAATAGATGCTGAAAAAGCATTTGACAAAGTGCAACATCCCTTCCTAATCAAAACTCTTCAAAGTGTAGGGATAGAAGGCACATACCTCAATATTATCAAAGCCATCTATGAAAAACCCACTGCAAGTATCATTCTCAATGGAGAAAAACTGAGAGCTTTTCCGTTAAGGTCAGGAACACGGCAGGGATGTCCGCTATCACCACTGCTATTCAACATAGTACTAGAAGTCCTAGTCTCAGCAATCAGACAACAAAAAGAAATTAAAGGCATCCAAATCGGCAAAGAAGAAGTCAAACTATTGCTCCTTGCAGATGATATGATACTATATGTGGAAAACCCAAAAGGCTCCACTCCAAAACTGTTAGAGCTTGTACAGGAATTTAGTAAAGTGTCAGGATATAAAATCAATGCACAGAAATCAGTTGCATTTCTTTACACAAACAACAGGACAGAAGAAAGGGAACTTAAGGAGTCAATCCCATTTACAATTACACCCAAAACCATAAGATACCTAGGAATAAACCTCACCAAAGAGGCAAAGAATCTATACTCAGAGAACTATAAAGTACTCATGAAAGAAATTGAGGAAGACACAAAGAAATGGAAAAATGTTCCATGCTCATGGTTTGGAAGAATAAATATTGTGAAAATGTCTATGCTACTTAAAGCTATCTACACATTTAATGCAATGCCTATCAAAATCCCATCCAATTTTTTCAAAGAAATGGAACAAATAATCCTAAAATTTATATGGAACCAGAAAAGACCTCGAATAGCCAAAGGAATATTGAAAAAGAAAGCCAAAGCTGGTGGCATCACAATTCCAGACATCAAGCTCTATTACAAAGCTGTCATCATCAAGACAGTATGGTACTGGCACAAAAACAGACACATAGATCCATGGAACAGAATAGAGAGCCCAGAAATAGACCCTCAACTCTATGGTCAACTAATTTTCGACAAAGCAGGAAAGAATATCCAATGGAAAAAAGACAGCCTCTTCAACAAATGGTGTTGGGAAAATTGGACAGCCACATGCAGAAAAATGAAATTGGACCATTTCCTTACACCACACACGAAAATAGACTCAAAATGGATGAAGGACCTCAACGTGAGAAAGGAATCCATCAAAATCCTTGAGGAGAACACAGGCAGCAACCTCTTCGACCTCAGCCGCAGCAACTTCTTCCTAGGAACAACGCCAAAGGCAAGGGAAGCAAGGGAAAAAATGAACTATTGGGACTTCATCAAGATCAAAAGCTTTTGCACAGCAAAGGAAACAGTCAACAAAACCAAAAGACAACTGACAGAATGGGAGAAGATATTTGCAAACGACATATCAGATAAAGGGCTAATATCCAAAATCTATAAAGAGCTTAGCAAACTCAACACCCAAAGAACAAATAATCCACTCAAGAAATGGGCAGAGGACATGAACAGACATTTCTGCAAGGAAGACATCCAGATGGCCAACAGACACATGAAAACGTGCTCCACATCACTGGGCATCAGGGAAATACAAATCAAAACCACAATGAGATACCACCTCACACCAGTCAGAATGGCTAAAATGAACAAGTCAGGAAATGACAGATGCTGGCGAGGATGTGGAGAAAGGGGAACCCTCCTACACTGTTGGTGGGAATGCAAGCTGTGCAACCACTCTGGAAAACAGCGTGGAGGTTCCTCAAAAAATTGAAAATAGAGCCACCTTATGACCCAGCAATTGCACTACTGGGTATTTACCCTAAAGATACAAACGTAGTGATCCAAAGGGGCACGTGTACCCGAATGTTTATAGCAGCAATGTCCACAATAGCCAAGTTATAGAAAGAACCTAGATGTCCATCAACAGATGAATGGATAAAGAAGTATATCTTCTTTGGATGGAATATACAATGGAATACTATGCAGCCATCAAAAGAATACTATACAATGGAATACTATGCAGCCATCAAAAGAAATGAAAT